>MNPL01001024.1:11090-38469 GCA_002081605.1 Tropilaelaps mercedesae | reverse complement strand
TATATATATATATATATATATATATATATATATATACACACTCTATACTCAAGCAATTTTACAAGAACGGCTGGAAGCCCCCGGAAGTATGGTCAGATGGGCCTTCTCTCGCAGCCAGATAAGACTGCCAAATGGGTAAGGGCAATATTAGATCCTCTGCCGACCCTATCAGAGTATTACGCACGGTGACGTCCACTCACTCTGTTTGACTATGCACACACAAGCACACACACGCCCACCCGTCCGCCTATTCGCCGTGTGTAAGTCTCTTGGTTACGGTGATCTCCAACTAAGAGAATTAGCTTGGAGTCACACTGGTTCTCATATTCGACGCCTTGGCGAATCGATCAATAACGAGCGACCTGTTGATGATCGGACCCCAGGATATAGTAGAGCGAAGGCGAGAAAATGGACGTGCGAAAACGGAGCAACTCTTTCTCGATCCGCTTTTCCTGGTTTCCGAAATTGCCTCCGCTTCCATTCAGCGTTTAGCTCACACAGAGAAGTTTCTTAACGACTCTGCCAACCTTCGAAAATATGAAGACACCCTACGGATAGATCATAAGATGGCGAGCGCTTTTTCGTCACCGCATTGCATTTTCTCATTAGAAATGAGAGAACGTTCGACGAAAGCAAATAGCTTCAACGGGTTCCTCTACCCGGACGGGATCTATATAAGCTAATGGCTAAAAATGGTGGTGTAACCGCTATAATGGCTAAAACGGTCATGGGTATGTACGAGCGTAAACATAAAGGTCTAATTTGAAATAATTTGAATTGTTATGATACCTAGGCATGGCAGTAAGACATTCCGATTTAGCACGATATTCATCGCTGAGGAAAAGCTTCGTTCAAAATCACAGCCCAAGGTGTGGTTGAAGTCGGCGTTACCAATAATATCGAAAATAAGCCCCTTAGATGTAACCAAATTTTGTTAATGACTTTACTAACAAGTTCGCAAATACGGCCTCAATTCGCATTTATGATCCAAAATGAAGATTCAGTGATCTGTAATTCCCAACATGACCATTGCCCTGTATACCGTCCCGCCGGACAATCATTCCCACTTCCAAAATCACACTACATAATTGTTAGGGTACCCTCACAAAGTCCACTTTCAATGGTGGCCAATCAAGAAAAACCCGATTAAGATCTGCCACTGATAACGACGCAGAGGGTTGAGCTGTAGTACACTGACGATGCACTCCGGGCAACCTGTTGCAGCTTCGAGCGTGTAACTTATCCGTTGCTGTTTGGACGCAGTCGGCTAAGTCCGAATGCTAATGCCAAATACTTAGCGTTCCCGTCGCTTCTTTACATTTAGCACTCCAAATCGAACTATATGACACAGTCCTCAACAAGATAATCAATTAAGGTTAGCTTCCTTCAACGATTAGAGAAAAATTATAGCTTTTTTGAGTAAATACCGCATTATAATAGGCCGCGAACAGGTAACGCACGCGAAGGCGTGCAAATCAGCAACCGGTTAAAGCAAATACAGTGAATAGAGTGCCACCAGCAAAACCATAGAAGTCTCATAAGTTTTAGGGGCGTGTTTTAGAAATGCGTGCGTTAGCGATATCGTGTGAGTTTACATAGCATATTTGCAGCACAAAATTGAACTGGCACAACGAATCTTGGAGATGCTAGCTCGAGTCTAAAATCGCGTGTATATATATGATTTACTAACGCCGCCAGCCGCGTTCTTAGTATCGGAGCCACTCACCTGTCGGCCTAGGCCCCATATGCGGTCCATACAGTAGGTACAAAACGCTTTTCGATTGAACCGTTTAGCCTGGAACATGTGACCGTTGACGAGATAGATCTTACGCCACCTACGAGCCCCCCGACGATAAATAGATTTATCTTCACCCGGACAGGGAAGGCCGGGATACGATGGTATTGACGGGAACACTGAAATGGTGACAGATACGCCAATAAGGTACGATATAATGTGGTTATTATGTTAAAGACAGTTATCCCATAGGGTAGTAAGCCCTCGGAATTAATTTACATTCGAGCTAAAAAACATCCTTGTCGACCCGTCCCTGTAGCGATAGGGGCTACTCTGACGTTACATCAAGCGACCCTAAGTATCAGTCAATGCAGCTTTGTAGCGAACCAATTAGACTCCGTCATGATAGGACATCCAACCTGGTTCTCTACAATCGACATTATTACTTCAAGACAAACTATGAATTAGCAAAAGCGTAATTGTTTAATGATTCTTTGCCGTAGACAGCAAAAGAAAACGAACAACTGCGGATGAACACATCACATAACGAAACTCACGTCGCAAGATTATATCAGATTATATATTTTGACAATAATATTTTGCATCTTATCAAGCCGGCGGGCCGGACTGAATTGTAGCTGCTGTCAAGCGATGTTTCGGATGTTGTGAAAAACTGAAATGAAAAAAGTATTAGCGATATCGAAACATTATCTTCCAATCCCCTGCTTTAGGCATAAATGATGGAAAAACATGCTTTCGTAGTTCCTTTGCGAGAATTCAATCAGGCACCAATGTGAAATCATTCTAAACACCGCATCTAAGTTTCTCGGAGTAAATAACAAGAGAGTTAATCATCACATAATTTCTGTGCGTATTAGCAGAAAGCATACGATCACCGTTTAGGTCAAGTGGCGCTGAATAAGTACAGTACACTTCCGGTACACTTCAAAGATTTGCAAGCACAGCTGTCTTTTCTATATGGCCCTCTTCATAAAGCGGGTTGAAACACACAACTGAAATGAAACGCTTGCGTGATTCATAGCGGTCCCAACACTCTTTGGGTAAATGATGACGTTAAAAAGTTAGATTGGTTATAATGCCATAGGCTTTGTTGGCCGTCAGGTCGCACAGTACAGGTAATCACAGCTGATGTCAACCTGCACAACTATATAAGGCAAGCAGCGCTTAATGAAAATTGCAATGACAGTTAATATAGGATTAATTTTATTCTTAATTGTGCTATCATTGCTGTTGGCCCGATCAAGTTAATTAATTTCGATAAAAGGACGCTAATTAGGCAAACCATGTTTTAAGCTTTTTTGCATCTTGCTGACCATATAAGCATCAGAACTCAATCACCTAATCGAAGAGCTTAGTAAATGAGGAATAAAAAGGTTGTTTAAAAGCATTCGTATTTTCGGCTTAAATGATATTTTGCCTAATGGGCATGTTCTGAGAACTCTTTCCAAATATATGTTCAAAAATTCAGCAAATGTTTCTCGCTAAAGCCAAACTAATGTAATATACTATTCATTTTAATATACATAATAACTCCAATCTGTTTACGCCATTCGTTCAGATCATTGTTATCATGTCTACTTGAGTTTCGTTTGCTGGCCTTCTTCCATATTTTAGTTGGCTCTAATGATTTGGGACCCCGTCGCGCTTATATTGCTAAGATAGGCTTCAAATGCCCAAATTTAAAAGCGGTAAGACAGCTAAAACAGATGTGACCAATATCACTATTCTAGTCGATTTGAGCTGCCCAGTCACGGGGAAAATAAATTTAATACGTCAAAGACTTAGTCATTTATAGCAATGTGCGAACTATGCTGGATGTCAAGGACACGCAACTATTCAAGGCTCATGATAGCAATAAACAGCAGGCGAGATACATAGAATCGACCTAGCTCGACTCTACGATACGACTACTTGGATTGAGGAGCTACGGGAGTTGAAACCTGGAGGACTGTAAATAAATTCATACTCAATTGATCGGCCTCTTGTTCTCGGTCATACTACACATGTAACCAGTAAATTCGTTCAGTTAGAACATTTTTGTGGTAGAAATGACGTCGCGTTCAATGACAACAGTGGAGGTAATTGGATACCGATTGTTCAAGATCAAAGACGATAATTGACTTCACAAAAAATTCGAGATTGGACTTTTCACATCAGAAGCACTGTGTTTAGCCACAAGAGTGAAGCACGAACAATACGCGCATGGCTGAGTAACAGATCGCAAACGTATACCAGCACTTAGACTAAACGATTGGACCGCACCGAACTGTGCCGACATGCTAAACCCGAACGTGCTCATATCTCAAGTTTTTGTAACAGCTACACGAACAACTCGACAAGCAGGAACAGGTTTCGAACGAGTGTCTATCGATGTACATAATTTACCCGTCAAGAGGTCTTCTCTTTCTACACAGTAGACGATCGTGAATCAACTACACAACAACGAACGACACTCACACTGATGTTTACCTGCTCCACTGGGTTCTAACTCTAGACAAATCCAGCTGTCCGTTTTCGACTTCGTCCACGTACGGCGACCTCCTTATGTTGAAGTACTACACCATAGGGTCTTTGCACTCTCCAACTGGCAGGCCCGACCGTTCAGTACATGCACGGGCGGCTTCCCACGGCTCTGGCACGAGACGAAGCGATATAGATAGTTGTCCATCACTCGCTGTCATGATGAATGGGTTCGAATGGGTTCGAAAGTGATGCCAGCGAGAGGAACGGGTCTTCATGGCTCGGCGAGAAGCGCTACAGCGTGCACCCGTCGCCACGTCACCTCCTTCGCCACTAATAATCATCGTCGTCTGTACGGCCATAGACTCTACACAGAGAGGCAACTGAGCATGTGCCTGTTAATGAAAATGGAATAATTAAACTGCATCGAAGAGCACTTTCAGAACCGTACCCTGGTCGACGGGTTTACTTGTCTACCCGGAGATTCACGCCAGCCCTAGCAGTCTGAGATGAATTTCGAGAAAAAACCTAGTTGGCCAGGAGTGTCCACGCAGTAGATGAAAATAACGTAAGGACTCGAATTCCCTGACGCACTTGCCGATCCGACACGTTACGCCCCCTGACGCCATGTCGCAATCTCAGCTGTGCGCTGTATGTCTGCACCAATCGTTACTAACATTCATGTCCCACTACGATATCACTGAAGTGGACCGTGGAATGTCGTTTGTGGCATGGTACCCACTGGGCATCAGGAGACGCCAGCTGTATCGAAAGCAGTTTTCGAATCACTGGTGTAGCCCGCAAGACGAAATGCACACAATTGGTAGTCAGAAGCAAATATAATATATTGTCTTGACCGCTAAAGGAAGGCCGTGTTTTGAACTCGCGCATAGTTTGTACTATAAGTCGGGTATGCTCTTGTCCGAGAGCGTCTTCCGATCAACGGAAACGTCTCGCGCAGCTCCTTGGAAAATGCATGCGGATAGCCGCCGCAACGGTTGGTAAGAGGTGGTATTTTCGGCCACGTTTCAAAACTTAGGCTACAGCTGTCGCCTACGTATGCCACTTTCGTATTCAGCGCTCGGCTCGGAGAGCAGTAGGTCTCAACCAAAATGCTATACATGGACTCGCGAGGATCGACCAGAAGTTGCTTATCCGTTTGTGGTAAAACGGGAATGTGGAAGTGGTGACATTTGCGATCTGCCATCTGATCTCAAATGACAGAGTGACCAACACAAACATATGTTTTTGTTAAAAAACGATTTTAACCAAGAATCGCATGACATGATTGGAACACGGTATGGGGCTGCCTGTGCGTCAGGTTGATCTTTATTTTGTGAATAAGCTGAAGGAACGGCACGTAAAAACTGTTTTTATTAAGAATAAAGCCACTCAGCCTAATTAGGAGACTACGGGCGACAAGTCCGTAGAGACGTATATCAGGTTCTGCTATAGCGCCGTATCTTGAGACTAGTGCAACGATTGAATATGTATTACCGAGACATCCTGTACCTAATAGTTATTGCGATACCTGTTATCAGCCATTTGTTGTTATACAATAAATGTACGTACCATTGATTTAGCATGTGCAAATGTATTTACTGTGGCAAAAACATTTTCCATAGTCTCAAACAAAATACAACCTGGTAGCATGTTTCACATCAGTGGTTCAAACCTACCATGAATATTTATTTCGGAATCCTTGTTGATTTCATAGAGTCGAATCGCTTCATCCAACTCCTCTTGGCTTTCAATAGTACACGGATCACCTGCACAAGAAAAATAAATGATAGCATCTCTTAAACGATGCCAGCAATAAAAACCACAGATCTTTGTTGCGCACCTGTGTTAGGAGGCACATCAGTCAAGTGAGACATTGCACAAAGGTACTCCTGGAAAGAGATTATGCTGACTATTGGCTTCACATTACCTATTTCTACTGGCTCAGGTGAACGACTTAATCAACTTGCTTTTCTCTATGTTTCAATATTGTTCTACGCTTCATCGTCTAGTACAACTTGGTGCTAGTACAACTCTGGCTGCACTAGATGGGGTGCTATACTGCAGGTTCCAATGGCTTGCCAAACCGTCACACGTTAGTTGACAATAGCTCATCACATGGGGTCTTTTGATTTCGTTTTTCTGACGAACGTTTTTTCATCAGCTCTTGAATGAAAATGGACACCTACCTTCTTCATCGACCCATTTAATGGTGAAACGCTGCTGCTCCGAGAAGCCACACACTTCACGCATCGCAGCTAAAAACCGTTCTAATCGAATGCCCGGCTCGATGTACATCACCAAAATTTCACTGAAAGTTTTCACATGAGAGATGACGCAACAAAATAATAGAGGCGAATTAGCTTGATCTGGCGTGAGTCTGACGTGAAACTGAAATAAACATCTCTCACGCTCGAAGATCTACTGCGAAAGTAAAACATTCCCCAATTGCTATACAGGAAATAAAAAAATTCACGACCAAGTTCTCCTTAAGCGTGGGTAATACGGCTTTCACATTTAAGACTTTGATAAACAACAAGCTTAAATTCAGCACGATATCGTCGTTGGTAGGCGTGTGTTGTAAAACGGTTATGCTTCGCGGACGGAAAGTATGTGACCATACAGGACGCACAACGTAGCTTAAAAATAATATTGATGCAGCGATGATTTTTGTCTCCCGTTTTGCGTGTTGCCCTCCGCCTATTTAATTAGGTATACGGGCCAAGCAATATCCCGAAAGTTCTCTGCAGCTCGGGATCATCCCTTGTACATTATTATGAGAGAAATGTTGTGCAAATTAGGCTGAAATCATGATGTGCCTACTCGCTGTTCATATTTTAGGGAGTAAAAATTTTTCACAGTTACTGGATCTGTACGGGTTGACAGTGAACTATCGGATTTGTTCAGGTCATGGTCAATAAATGAAAGAACAAGTCTTGTTAAACGGATGCGACTACGTCACACATCGGTAAACCACGATTAGGATTTTATGAAGCAAAAAAAAATTCGATAACTGCCCATTCCAAGGGGGCTTATGATTGCAGAAGCCAAAGCATTTAACACCAGTTAGCTTTGAGTGGCGTGGCAACCGAGTCGGCGTAAAGGAATTTTATTAAACCAGTATTACGGAATTCGAGCCAGCCAAAAATCAAACAGTTGAATAGATTTTTAGCTTTTTTATTTTTAATAACTTAATGCAGCTTTCTGGCGCCATCTATAAAAAATTTGGTGTCGCAAGAACTATTTCTAGGCAGGTGAACAAAAATGGTATTTCTCAGTTGGGCCAACGAATTCACCTTGACGTTATTACATAGCAAAACGCAGTCACAATTATAGGCTCTGCCTCCGCAGTTTCTACTCTGGATGCCTGTAGCTCATTGGATTATAATAAATTGTGCCACAGTCTAAGGTTGTATCGTCATTGAAAATCTCTTGGATACGAAACACACGAGAAAAGTATGTTTCGAGAAAGCCGTGGGGTCAGTTTCCCTAAACAGAACGTAAAACGAACTGACAAGAATTTGAAGTGGATTTGTCTACGACATGAGACAATAGGAACGGACAAGCGGCTAAAGTACACATATAGATTCAGTGTGCTAACGCAAAAAACATATAGAAAGACCATTTGAAGTGGACGTAAAGTAGGGGCTTTCTTCGTTTGGAGCGCTGGGCTGAGAGCAGGACGGAGTTCGATAACGCTCGAATGCTCCGATCCTGATTATACCCCCGTGGATTGTCACAGGCCCCGTTTAATTCTACTTCGTTGCTTTGGTTCATCACTCTTTCACCACCACTGTGCACATCACCAGCACCGTAGTAATCACCACTGGCACCATGACCACGGAATTGGCTCCGTTGACTTCCAGCTATACTGGTAAAACCCGTTCTGTTCATCATGTTCTGCCGGCCATGCTCGCCCTCCCTCTCAGCGTCAATCTCATCCCCAACGACATCCTCCCTGTCCGAAGAACAGAACGACCACTCAATTGAGTCATTGGCAAACCCGCAACGCCAACCGCATGGAGTTCTGGCGGCTTTAATCCGTGCAACAATGTCCATTTTGCCTGTTCAGTTCCAATAGCCAAGGGATGAAACACAACGCGTTTCGACGTGGTCCTCTTCGCAAGCTTACGTCGGGCCAGCGCGGCAGGAAACCAAGGCGCCACCATACAAATGAGTACTACCGGCTAGAAGGACAGTGGATGGACCCTGATTGAGCCCCTTTGCTGTGCCATCGTAGCGCCAACGACGCTGACAGGGGTTTCTTCGGTCTCGATGTTGTGCGGTAGGTCGCTCTACCACGCCAATATATTATCAAACAATTGCGGTGGACGACGTCTGTTCGTCACACCGTTAATCCCTTTGGAAGAGTCTCGCTTTGACATTTCCGACCACAGTGGTTTCATACGCGGAGCGGTTATTTCTGTGTGACAGCCGCACGGAATAGGTTTGCCACAGCGTGGCTATGTGTAGAAGTTCCAGCAAACAATTCGACACCTGTTCTCCAACGCACGACATGAAGATACTCCCACGATGCTGGGTACCTTCGTTCTATGAGTGCGCACCGTTAGACCACCAAATCACAACAAAATTCGCCCGAAGCTCCTTTCACCTACGATCTCACCACAGCTGCAGCTGTTCCTCAGTTTCCTTCCAGCGAGATCGACTTCTGGCAAACTGGCCCTGTTCAGGTTTTGCGTCCGCTTTTTATGACTACCCAGGCTTATTCCATATTCCGATGTTGAGCCCACTATAGTTCTGGATGCTGTCCCAACGGCATAATAACGCCTCACGTGATAAATCGTCGAATAGCGCCACCACCGATTGGTTCACTGGGTACGGACCGACTCTCGGTGGCCGAATTGGCGGCCCGACCGTTCGCCGCAAAGCCACGGACTAGTGGCGGCATTCCCCATTTGGAGCGGCTCGACTGTTTCGTACAAGAAATGCACCGACGCTCAACTGAGAGCCACCAGCTAAGTGTAAAACTAAGGCGTCCCAATGACGCAAGTGCCACCATTTATCGGAAGCGTCCAAAGCAACAATCACCAATTGAAGAGCTTGCGGCGATTGCAGTTCAAAATGGCGATGTTCGTGCTTGAGGTTGTTCGGGTGGCGGTGCGTTTAAGGCCGTCAACAACATTACAGTCCCTCGCCGTCTTGTAGTCGAGGTTCCCAGCATCTTGGACAGCCGCTGATATAGTATTACAGTGCTGTTGTTCCCTTTTCAGGTTATTGCTATCATATGTGGACTGCATACTTTGCTCTAAAGGTAGAGCTGGATTAGGCGGTCACTACCGTTTTCTGCGTTACCGGTTATGGCGTCGTTATAAAAATCGGCCGAGGTGATCATCAGATTACGTAGACAAGTCTCTCAGCGCTGGTACCAGCTTTCGTACCATGCTCCTTTCATGTTCTATCAATAATCATTGTATGAAATGTGAATTCTCTGCCGTGGATCAGGGGGCCGAACTAAACCGGCCGCCTAAAGGTGTCACTGGTAATTTAAATAATAAGAATGTATCATAAGATGTATGGCAGTCTAAAAAGTGTGATCGCTCACATTTCATAGAACTGAGCGACTGTATTCAGAGGCCTGAAGGAAGCCACTGTGATAATTCGAAGCTTCATTCGGACATATTCATAGGACAGCGAATTGATCGGCGTTGACACACATTGACATAGGATCAAGCGAATTTTTCACCGATTTTGGACTCTAGAGACTGCATCTGAAAGAAAGAAAGAAAGTTCTGTCAGCAGTTAGATGCAACAGTAAAAAACTTTCTCGATAAAGCAGTTCAACAGATGCAGGAGTGAAGGTCAGCAAATGCTCTATTCTGCAGTGAAAAAGCAACTAAAGAAGCAATTGCTCTCATGTTTCACATTTTTCGACTGATCGATTGACACGTGAAACGTCAATCGCTAGGAATCTCCAATTTTAAAAGTTGCTATTTTTCTACGACCCTTTAGTCTGCTTTTCTCCGAAGAATCTATATTCACTAGATTCTATTAGTACTGATACAACACGCTCGCTATCACGAATCATTGTGAAATGCTATTTGCACTAAGGCAGAAATACAGGTGTGTCGTCGCCTAGTGATGTCCAGGCTCGCCGAGCTCGCACGAGCAATAGGAATGTTCGCCAGCTCGACAGGGGGCCCTGCTCAAGACAATAATCACAATCAGTAGCAAGATTGTCCCGAAATTGACCAAACTAATGCATCACAGATACTAGCTAGAACTGTGCCAATAAACGTCAGCTATTGAGATCCTGTCGTACCTTGACTGCCGAATCGACGTTTCGGTCTCATCCATACCATCGCATCGTAACCTTTGATCGTATGGCACGAACTGTAGGTCGTACGTATACACTATACCTATACGCATGTCCCTCACATGCCAAATCCCCGGTAACGAGACTATACCGAAACCAAACTGGGGCTTAGCGTCATTTGTCACTCGTTTGTCATAAGTGCATCACTCTGTTACCGGGCGTTTCATAAGCGGCGGCCCCGGTTACCGGGGATACGACGCGCTCAGCCACCGCCGGCGCGGGTATCACCGTTTTCGATCTTGGCCGTTTGCCTCATCCAATCGTCCGTCAGTGAGAAAAACGCTGCTGCCATTCGTACACACATTCAAGCGATGCCATCGTCGTTGACCGCAGCATAAACTGTGGACGCGGCAGCAACCGCCGCCGGCAGACCGAGCCGCCATCAAGAACACAGCAAACATGATGGACAACAGCCATCGAACAGGCTCGAGTTGGATATGGGGCATGTTTCACATGTGTGCGTGCGAGCGCAATAAACATCCGCTCCGCCAACTAGTTCTGGCGGCCATTCATTGCGTGATTTTTCGCTCGGCAAAATAAAGATCAATGAAAAGATAGGTGAGGATGAGGCTAGGGCGCAAGGCTTCTTCGAAAAGCTCAGAGGCGAACAAATTACTGTTCATTAGGGGTGAAATTGCTAGAATTGAGAAAAAAGCGAGATGAATGCGTTGTTGAACATCGCCGGAAATTGTCGCGTCCAGTACAAGTTTGTAGAAATAATTGTATTAACCACCGTTCCAATACGACGGTGATCTTTCACATGCGGGACGTTCTGACTCGGTCGTGGTAGGTTTCCAGTATCGATATCTTTCATTTTGATGCAATTCAACTGCACATACTTGTGTATTTCAACAGAATTTGACAAATGAACAACAACTGGCAACACCTTCGCAGTAGTCTGCGTCAATCTGGAATTGGGCAGCGCAATGGATAACGAACTATATTAGAGAAGAGCTATATTATAGAAGAGAATGATGAACACACGTGAACCAACAGATTCAATGAGCACTTGTTGCGTATGTGGAGAAAGCATCCAACTGTTTACCCGGTCGTTTGCTCTTTTACACCCGCCCTGTCTCCATGACAGATCAGGTCTGTCACTCATGAGGATCTGGCGTATGCAAGCAAATATCCAAGCGTTGTCTACCTATGATCAAGAAGTACACAAACTAGTTGACTTCGTTGGCAGGTTGTACTTACCCATTGTAGGCGCACTTTAGCCGAATCTCGTCGCCGCCCTCCTGGGCCATGGTGCTTGCACTGTTCGCGTACTGCTCCGATCTTGGCCGATAACGGCTTTACACGGGTAAGACACACTTCGCGTTAACACCTCACACAAATACGGGTACGCACTCGTATGACTTCGGCACAGAATGACAGCTTTACACCCACCCCCCCCCCGACCGTTGTTCGCACTGTTCGTGTATCGGTCTGTTCGCTGCTGGTAGTTCGCTCCTTGGAGCTTCACCGTGGCGACTGGTTGGTGGGTGGACTGTAACGATATAGCGGCTTTAGAACGGCTAAATGTCGGCGCCGTTGCATTGACATTTGTCGTCCACAATAGAACGCATCGACGAGATTTCACTATGAAAACCCGCACCCACGTCTCTAGAAGGTACAGACTCACCGAACACCTGGAGCGGAACAAACAATTTCTAGACCTGCATCCGCGATGCGGAGTCGGCAGGAACCTCAAGAGCAACTTTGACGAAATTCTGCTATTCGTGTTCCGTCGTCGCTTCCGTGGCCGTTTCGTGGGTTCGAAAAATTCGCTGGTGGCGGCGGCGGCAAGTACGCTAGCGACACGGGACTGCTGCCCGCTACGTCAAGTGACACCAAATTCGTCGTTGCCAGTCGCGTGTTGCTCTGGTACTTCGCAGCCAGGAGTACTGGGTGAGCAAAGTTTCCTCCAGCAGAAGCGAGGGCAGCACTCACGGACGAGCCAACACAGATCTTCGATACACACTCACTCTCACACAGACATAGAGACTCACATACGGCGGAGGGGCCGACGGCCAGAGGGGCGCCACACCACCCAAACACATCGACAGTCACCGACACGACACGCCAGTGGGATTCGCTAGGCGAAGGCCGAAACCCCAGACAGAAGCAACTTTAGTCTGCCCATGTAGACCGAATGGAGTCAGTTGTTCGGAGTTGCCAATACCGCTTCAGCACTTGCCTTCTGCTAGAGCAGCGGATGCGGTGAGAGCCTTATCGAGCTCGGAAGCCTGGTGCATTAGCGTGCACCCTGCGAGCGCAGGAGACACGTTTGTCACGCGGGTTTGGTTCCCGCACGCTCACGTTTCTGGCGTTCGGTTTACGAAGCAGTGTGAAAAAGCGTACAGTCGACATTAAATGTTGGTTGATGGTCAGCTCTAAAAAAGACGGAGATGAAGATGGAGCGCTCGATTCGCTAGGCTAGCACAGCATTCGGCCAGCAGACGAAACTTGTTGAGGAGTAGAAGCACTACGATGACAGCTGACCCGTGCACGGAATGTTGTGGTCGGCGATCCTTACGGCCAACAATAACAGTGAATCGGCGGCGAAACACTATGGCGGCGAATTCGAAATAGAGCGCGAACGAAAATGTAGTTTCAACGGGCCGTGAACGTTAATTTTTGACTGATGGTCGGCTCGGAAAAAGTAGTAAAAAAGGCCTAAAGTGATAAGTGCTGTTTTTTAATGACACTTTTCTTGTTCGAAGAATTAGGCCCGCTCCTCTCAGTAGCATTGAAACACGTGATGAGAACGCTGGTAAACGGCAGTATATTATATTTAACTGCGTAGCTTGATGTTCTTGCAAGGACACTGCCTATTTAATGCTTGCAATACCTTAAGCGAACGCCTTTTGATATCGTTGATCTACCTAACTTGCGTCTCAATCATTATTATTATTGTTGTCGTTGTTGTTGTTGTTGTCATTTCATTAATAAAATGTTACACCCGGAGCCAAAATGGCAGTGGCGCAGGCAGGCGTGCGCGACTAATCGCAAGTTATCTGAGTCGTTGATAAAACACGATAATCTTCATTCATTTTTGCTACGGCACTGTCGTCGTAATCAATATTTATTTGTTATAGATAGTTGGTGCTGTTTAGTACTTCCAGAGTATATGAATTTTTAAAGGCATTGTTGCAAGATGTTGTGCGATTTCGTTCGAGCGCGTTTACATTCGCTTTTCGTCAACTTGCCAATAGATACCAGTTTTACGACATAGACAACTATGAGGAGCGCCAATCGAAGTGATTGGAAAATGATTGCTTTTCGAGCGCTAAACATTTTTGGACATATCTGTATACGCGTGTTTTTAAGCACAATTGCCGACAGACTATAAGCAACGTGATAAATCGTTTGAATGAAAACACAAAATTAATTGCGCAGTGAACGATGGCAAAACTTTATCTGATTGCAAAATAGTTTATAGACAAAATTAGCACCAAACACATTATCAACTTCAAAACCACCATGACAGCGCCCGGACATTATGTCTGAGCGACTCAGAGAATTTTTAAAGTCACAACTGCACGTTAAGTTTTTCGGCTGAGACTGCAATCGTATTATCTGCGCATCTTAATGAACAGGGTTAACGATCTTGTCACCAAAAGATTGCTACATCCATTTAGCGCATGGACAAATGTCACATGCGTAGTCACTGGTTAAATATCTAGCTATAGCCCAAGCGGTATTAAGGCTTTCTAGTAGCTTCTCTTTGCTACGTCCTAATATGGTTCCCTGTTCTAGTAATCGTTGGCGTTAGTCTAAAATCGACGTTTGTATTTGCCAAAGGCTGCGATTCGTTTCATGCGCATCATGCGGCCAGCAGTTACAGTAGGTGACTGCTCGAGCCACTTATTATATCTGCAGGGCTCTACTCTGAGATATTACGAATGAACTCCAAAGAAGAGCACTCGCCTTTGATAAACCATCGATTTTGAAGACAATGCCTCGAATCTGGCGTTGGTCAAGTCGTCTTCGAATTCGATGAACGTGGACATCGCAGAAGGCCGCATTCGGTATTAAGTAGTGTAATCGTAATGCATTATGCTGAGTCAAGTCAGAACCTCGTTGGATAAATAGGCAGGTACATCCAAGTAAATAGATCCAGCATAAAGTTTTCTTCGATATTGTCTCGCACAACACATTTTACTAGATTCCCTAGTTGAACGTAACGAATTCAGGTGAGAGTCTTTGTTTCTTAACTTTTAACCAACTCACAGATTACTCTGTAGATTATAACAGGACTCCTAGGCTACATGTCGGTACATATGCGGGCTTGCGGTAAAATTGATTGAAACAAATTAAGGCCTGAACTTAAACAACAGTAATGTCGGTCAACCACACCACCACCTTTTTTGGCCGTCCCACGACAACGCACCTGAAAATGTACCGTTTTTTAGCCAAAACGTGTAGTTTATTTAAATTCAAACTTTTTACATTTAAAAAACGCGCAAGTGTAGTATGCACTTCTCAAATTTGTGTTGTGTGACAAGGCCATGCTGTGGAGGCCATCGTACTAGTCCATGTCTCTTTTTCGGTCAGAACTCGCGCCTCACTGAGTTTCACACCCAAGCCTCCTATAATAGTAAATGCTCGGTTATATCGGCAATGGCACATGTCTTACGTATAGTGTAAAGGCATAACATGATTGATGTTTCCATCGAGATGCAGAGTAGCCGGTTACGCCATTAAACTAGAGCGAAGTATTCGCAAACGCAGAACATCCATTCGCCGTGGTATCCTGAGTACAAACATGCTGTGCACACATTTCTACACGCAAAAGTAAAAGGAAGCCGTTCGACATGGGAGTTGCGATGAAATGGACAACTCTCGCGAAATGTGTTAGAAAAGTGTGCTTCGGGTCAGCAACTCGAGTCCTGTGAGAAATCTAAATATGACAAACGTTTCTATGCATTGCTGAACTTGACCTCTAGACTGAGTACAGTTGCAGGCCTATAACATTGCCGTTATAGCTATTAATCGTACAAGTATACCCTATTTGATATGATGATAAGCAACACAGCTTATTCACTGTGTACGTCTTGAATTTCGCAATCACAGTGTCACAAAGACAAGTCTAATGTCACTTAGTTGTACTTTTTTTTTCTTTTTTTTTAAGCTGACCATCAGCCAACATTTAACGTCCACGGTAGCAGTTTTGCATTACTTCTTCGTAAGACGGACCCCATATAAATGTAAATGTGCACCGGCGGGGATCGAACCCGGGCACCTACGTGTCTCCTCCAGTCGCAAGGCGCATACGAATGCATCAAGCCATCGAGCTCGACTAGCTATACTGCACAGGCTCAACGTCTCCCCCAGTAACCGACCGATGTCGTGATTCGATGAAGTATTAGGCGAGAAATAGGGGTTTGTCTTCTGCCACGGCCATTTCGTCTCTGTCACTACCTACATCATAGTTCCCTTTCCTCGATCCGTCCTTGCTTCTTCGCACCGCCACTAGTTTAGTCGACCTCTAACAGACTAATTGCCGGTAGCATATCCACGGTACAGGCAACCTGTGGACGCTGCTGCTGTACACTCTAGCAAGTAGTCATACTCCCCGGACGGGGAAATGCGGAGGTCGGTTCCGTTGGCTCCCGAGCAGCACTAGCAGTGGCAGTAGCAAAAAAAGGCTCCTGACAAGGAAGACACTATTATTGGCCTTGTATTTGTCGAGCGGCGCGAACAGCGAGCCTTTTCTGGCCAGACCTTGACGGGTGCTAAACCAGCTCTATCGTACCTTCTCGGCCAACCGAGCCCCCGCGTGGGGGACAAGGCGGGATGGTCGCTTTTCCGAATCGGAGACAATGAACACTACCGGCAGAGATCCCGCACAGACCCACGTACACAATCCCACCCTAGGACCGCTAGCTCCCTGCCATCGCCTACTAATAGGACTCGTTTTCCTAAAAGGAAGACAGAGCAACTCGGGAGCTCTGCGGCTGGCTATATAGGGGGCGAGAACTGGTGTCTCCCGATAGCTCCTCCTATATGTAATTCCATAGCCCGCATGATTCGTCAATTGCCGGGTGCGGCCTATCAGACGAAAGAAAAGTTATATATGCTTTCTGATAGACACAAAACAGTGCCGTTGCACGCGCAGAAGGGCAATATGCGTCACCCTGCTGGGTCGATGCATTGCCGTTCGATTTCAGTGATTGGCTGGTAAGGCAGTTACTTTGGTAGAGGATTCTATCAACGAAGCTGGTGAAAAGCGGCCGTCGCACGTTGGGTCAAAGTTGAGCATCTGCTTATCGGCTGTTATGCTAAAAAAGAGACGATTAGTTTATAGAACTTTCTTGACATCTGTTATTATTATACAGTTTGAGAGTTAGCTTTTTTAGTAGTCAAATTACGATTACGAAGATCTTTCACTACAAAACCACAACTGATCTAATAACTGACAAAAGCAGTCTCGCAACCCGTAACTAACTTTTTGTGGTAGTGGATTCTCTGATCCTGTCTACGCGCGGGTAACTAAAATCAATGCACACGTCACCGCAAAAGGGACACATCACTGCTGATTGAAACGACGAACCACGTCGGTAGAGCCGGGCTTCTCGAAATTGCGCAGCAGAAAAAAAGCGCAGCAGCGCGTCAAGCCAATGCATCTGCACATGAGGGGAACGGTTAGCGCCATTAGTGAATTTCTAAGCGTCGACGAAATGGCGTTACTCTATGTGCGCGGCGGAAGCCCACGATCTCTCGTTCAAAGATCATTACGACGCTACCGGGTAGCGCCCGCGCGGCGCGACGATATTTAAATTCCTGCAGGCGAAGTTTACCATTAAACAACTTTTTTCTTTTTCTCTCTTCCGCCATCCTTCTGCCACGGACCTCGAATGAAGATGACGGCATCGACTGAGTGAGTTGGGCGTTATCCGACTGGTATTACCTCGCTCGGAGCAAAATAATCGAACAGACGAAACAGACGGAGCTGTGTCGGTTTCATATGTTACGCAACCTCCCTAACTCCTTACGGTCGTAGCCATGCGTGCGTAAGCGCATTGAGGCTTTCTCTGTAATTCCTGGTGGACCCCCTTCTTCAAGGGTACCTATCGCTTTTTTCTATATAGTTCCATTTAGTCTCAATAACACTTGGTGCGTTAATGAATTTAATGGTAACTTCAAAATGTTGCTCGAGCTCTCGAATGAATAGAATGGGTAGACATTTACTGATTGTATCGTGGAAATACACAATCCCGCCGGAATAGGAAATTGTTCATCAGATGTGAATTTTCCATCCTGCTATTGGCCGTACCCATCTGTCGATTTCTGTTCGCGGAAGTTATTGCACTATATTGACTTCGTTCTTTCCTCGTTCGCGTATGCGCTGGTATGTGCTGATCGAAAATCAGAAACAAAGTCTTGTGGGCCACGTTCTTACTAATGCCATACCGAAATGGTAGAGGAAACTAACGTTATTATTTAGATCCGTGTAAGATCAACTAGCCAACTGTTTCTTCTGCCAGTTCCATTGGCCGGTCTGGTTAAGCAAAAAAAGGTAAAAAAATTCCTCACATTTTAATGTTGTGGCTTCCAAGCTAGTGTGTGCGTGTAGGTCGTCCATTAGAACGTCTAGATAAAGTAAGGTCAGCGTTCTTTGGTCAGAGAAAACCACTTTTCCCTGAGCTAGCCTCTCTTACTTGATGTTAGTATTTGTCCTCGGGTGTCGTAACGTAAAGGTTCAATGGGCCAATAAAACACTGCGTAAAAGTATTTAAATGTGGTAATTGGCACTACTTTTATGTTGTAACACTTACCAAGAAAAATGCATAATAATAATAATGATATAATTATCTATGTACTCTTATTGAATCCAATAAAAATGTTTTAACCTCGCCAGCCCACTGTATGCCTCGAACACGTTACATACGCGGAGACAAAGTGCGATTTGAGCAAGAAGTGTTTTTTTTATTTATTCCTTCGCATCCAAACCTACAAGAATTGCGTTGAGGGATTTCCATCGCAGATTTCCAGTCGAATTCGTGTCGCAAGCCCTCTTTCGACTTTTGTGTGGGACATATGCAGTTAGTTTCCTTCTGCTTCGATTTCTCGCTCTTCTGAATCGACTCGAGTCCCCGTCTATAGCCGATGCGAAAGACACTTCGTTTCTGCTATTGCTGGGTAGTCAACGTTTGTGTAACCAATCACAGTCGTGGGTAGGGCAAATTTTCACGCATGAGAAAAACCCGCTAGCACAGAGGATTTGGCAGCTCAGCTGCACGAGATCCTTCATGTAGTAATCGCCAACGTCTCCTTCGAGCCCATTACGGTTGGCCGGAGACTATTGTAAACTATAAATCGGCCGACTGAGTCACACTACCGCGCTTTTTTTGAACCTGCTCAGTCCCATATGTAAACGCAGCCTTTCGAGCGAATAGTGCCACGTGAAAATGGGAGATTGACGAAACGACTACTGAAAACCGCGTTTTTTCATGACCCGTCAGTTGTCAGCTGCAGAACACAAGATTATCCGATAATGAGAAGAGAAAATTAGGTCATTACAGCGAGTAAAATATTTATAGAATAGAAATATTTTTTGAGTTTAATAACGATCGATACAATAGTCAGCGATACGTTCAGCGGCGATGGTGATTTTTTTCGCATTATAGGAGAATATTTTGACACTGCTTCCAACTTAAACTGTCTCAGGTAGGCGTTACGACGAGATGGTAACGTTCTCAACGTATGCAGACTGAGAACCTGTCTCATCGGGTAGTGAATTGACAAGGGGTGGAGTCTCGTATTCAGTCAATTGAACCAAAGGCTATAAGAAAAAACAGTGACTTTGATGAAGAGAGCTTACAATGGCATGAAGCCCGATCGCCGGATGTATAGTTTCCTCGTCCCATACAGAATTATCATATTACTCTCTTTCACTCTACTGTTGGCGCTAATTCTCATCAATATATGCGAACGCCTCCCACGTCTCCTGCACTGCATTGGTAAGGTCTGGTTTATTGTCGTGTACCATTTGTAAGCACGAATTCGTGGTAATGTCCGACATTCCGAATGGGTTAGCCAGGTTTCATGAAACACATGCACACCTGAATCTGGACGGCTTTTGCCCCTACAAATATGTTTACCAAGTTAGTGACACAGAAAATTTCCGTTAGCGTGTCAATCAAGTTGCGAGTAGCGATAATAGTGAAGAGTAAACATTTTGCTCACAACGTTGAACATGTACCAACAACATGTTGCATGTTGAACATGTTGCAAGTAACTGGACCATAGACGAGTATATAGTCAATCAGTATGCATCCGTTAAGTAAGCTACATGGTTAATAGTTGTCAACTTTAGGGTCTTAAAAAACAATGCCTATCTATGCATATCTGAGGAAAGAAAACATTGACTGAAGAATAATGGCTGATGAATTTTAGCGGCTTTTATTTATTTATAAAGGTAGTCGGGAACCTAGACCTGTATTCCTTATAATGTATCAGTTCAAGCACCAATCGATATCCTGTCAAAAAATATATATAGATATACCTATGATTTAACAAAGCATATTTGTTATAGACCATGGCCATCAGTTTTTAGTATGCATCTTCCTGTTATTCTAGAATATCCCTACAGTATTAGTTGGATCCACCCAACAACATTTCCAGCCTGAAAGCTCATAGAAATTCTTGTATTAATTACTATACGAATACCAAGGATCGAGTCTAGATTGTGTAGCCCTTCGCTCTCTTTTTAAACAAAATTTTGTGGTAAACGTTGGTAGTTCTAAACCTACATATAGATCGTCACTGGGCTAAATCCCTGTAGAATACAGGAATATATTTTTAATATTCTCTCGCAATATTATGTGAATTGCATTTCCTCAATTTTTTAGAAATCGTGTCGGTCATCTCTCCAATGCAAATCTAATTCGCTCTCTGTTTGCGGCTGCCCATCCGGCAACGATGCAGTCTAGCGAAAAAATGCGAGGATTTGCAATCATTAGAACAATGGAAAATATGCATTAGTAGGAATTGCGTGATAGCGGAGACCATGGGACCTCACTAAAGATATAATTTTGCAACCTTTAGAAAATATTTCTTCTATGGCTATGCTGTTCCATAGAGTTATCTGAATGAACGAAATTTAATTCTTACTGCGCGGGCCTCCTTCAGTGATCGTAGCACGAAGGAAAGCCTTCATCTAGGCAAAGAATACCGCTAATTGGATTCATCATCAAACGCGCTATGAGTCTAGTCACATATCATATGTTTTCATATGTTTCTCGGAGTTTTGTAATATTCAAGCAAGTATTTGTGGCCGAGATATTTGATTCGTTATCTCATTGTAAAGTTGATGTAACTGGTCTCAATTGAAAAGTTTCAGAATATCAATACTGGCTCATACATCTTTAAGTGTCGTCGCAAAACGATACTTACTCTTGTTGATTTTTTCGTATCAAACAGAGTGTACTATGTAATACTTGCACACAATCTATGGCGTTTTCCTTTCTAATTATCTTCTCTCCGATCCTAGTCATAACCCCATGGTAATTTCTGTAGTGACCACCTCGCTCAAGTGCAAATATATAATAAACTTGATTCCTTTGTACCGAGTGTTCGTTATCCTCTGGAAGCCAACGTCGACGTATCTTCTTCGTCGTTTCATGACGTTTTTTTTTTGTCCAATAACGGTGCTACAATACGATACCTAACCGGAGCATCCAGAGAGGGCCTGAGGAAGGCGGGCCTAAGGGAAAGGGAAACCCAGTTTATGGGGTCCCTTAGCAGAGTCAAGCGTGTGATCAAATGGCGCACGTGCCAAAGCGGGCTCGGACAGGCACCTGTATGCGTCTCCGGGTAGCTGTAGTAACAACTACAAGAATTACTCTCATAGATTTGTATGTCAAGTAACACCGCGCTGGATGTTTTAACAAGAAGCTTTCACGAAAGAAATCTCAGTATTCAATGTGTTCAACAACCAGGATTTTAAAGATTTAAATTTGGTTTTTCCACTTATAAATCTATTCGCAAAGTGAAAGTGACTAAAACAGGATAAGTCTAAAGTGCACGGAATGCCACTAGACATTCATCATCGTTTAACACTATAACGGCTGGATGAGAGATAATATCATGTGTGAACTTCGTGTGTGTGTTACCCGTAGGAATATACTGTAATCTCTATAAGAGATTCGGCGACACTATTAACATAAATCAACAAAATGATGCCCTCGTTGGTGTAAAGTGTCTACAGTCGTACCTTGCCTGCAATTGCTCCGACTTGTTCCTGCCGGGAGGCCGTGCGCAAGTGAGTGTTTAATAATCAATTGCCCGCTCCTGTTGGTAAACAACTGGACGCCAGCAGGCATGACGAATATTGTGAGAGACAAAGACGCGACATCCGGATTTATATCACCTGCTAAGACGGGCTCTTACGTGGGAAAACAGTTGTGCTGGCCTGTTGTTGTAGTTCTGGCCGCTGTCTTGTTAACCTCATCCCAAAAGCAAATTGTTGCCGGCGCAACGCCGACCAGAACTTCGACTGTGCGCAGAGCTTCATCACTTACTGGAGTATTGAGCGAACCTCAGGCTCGTCCGTTGGTAACCCTAAGTTCTGGCGAATACGACAATACGGACGGGAGAGAGGTCACTGGCCGACGCCATGGTCACAATGACGACGGCGAAGATACAACTTCTGGAGATCGGTCTTTTAGCTTAGAGGACTGCGCTCGTTTGCTGACGTCCTCGGCGCCTCCAGACGCTGGAGTGAGTGGCCACCGTACATTGGGTGGAGGAGGATTCGCCATTCGCATTGCAGGCACGCCTAATAAGTACATGCACGGTGAAAGCTATACTGGTAAGTAATAGGTAGAGGGTCAACGAGACCAAATTGCACAAACATAACTGTGCGACGATCGCATACTAATCTTCAAAAACTGTCAGCTGATGTTTGTGTGTGTATTGTTCCCTTGCTGTACACTTACGCCAATATAGGCCCAATAATACTAGTACAAATCCACACTAGTAGATTTGAACTTACGCCAAGAGACATTTACTTATTGAAATAATTGGTAGCGCGTTTCAGGTGGTGTAAGCATGCTGAACAAGTGAGCATGACGCCAGTGTTTCGTTTTTACCAATGAACAAATTGAGAAATGAGTTTCCATGCCCCGAAAAATGTTTTTACTGGTTGTCCAGACAAACGCCGTACAACCGGCTACGCAGCACGCTATTGCAGTATGCTACTGAATACTGAGCTCAAAGCGGATGAACAAACTTGTTTTAAGAGCCAAGGTTCATAGCAAAACTGCTCCAGGCCAATTAATGGGGTAACGTTACTGAAAAGGCGTCATGTCCCACTGTAATATTTTATTAAGGATAGGCATTGTTTATATTATTTTAAAAGAATTATATTGAAAGGAAGTTGTATATTCATACTACCAGTAGCAGAATTCAGAGTCCATCCAGTAGGGAAAAGTGCCAATACCCATACGTTTTGGTGTAACTGGGAAACGACGATCGCAAATAACCTTTCTAGTTAACTCCTTTGACGACCTTTTTCGCTTAAAGTTGGTGGACCTTCCACCTTTTTTTCTGGCAAGCCTTAGGGCAGCTACCTACTGCTGGATTCAGTATAGCGGTAGTCACATAAGACCCAGCAGACCCATACGAAAGCATTTCAATCTTAACCATATTTCATGTAACGTGCATTTTTTTCAAGATCAAAACGACAATATGTCAATTACTACCCGCAGCGTTTACAGAAACACCCGTTCTACGAAACGCCGACTACTAGACCGCCTTAAGCAATTTCAAGGACACATTTTCGAAGAGCACTGGATATAACGAGTATCTTTTTCGGAAATGCCTGTACAAGTTTGTATTCCCCATTCATACTCTTCCACCTTAAATTAAAAGAAGCGTAAGAGTCATTTCATCCTCACAACGAAGCAACAATATACTCATAGCAATATCTTCATATCTTCACGCCAATTTATCAACGCCAAGCTTTCTCCTTTGTCCCATCTAGAAACCTTCACTTAAACACCGCTAGAGATAGAGCTAACACGCGATCTTCTCCACCAGTGACCACGTCATGATTCCCTTGGGTCTAGTATTGCGATAGATTACGCACGTCTATAGAATAAAGAAGTGGAAATGCCCACGCTTGCTCTTCTGCCGTTCCATTCGGTCGTCCAGACAGCGTGTCGCGATCCAAGCGCAAGCCATTCTGACAAGCAACAAAGCATATTGCTAGCATCTGGCAGATGCGACACATACGCTCATGCGCTCTAGGACGCGAGACTTTTGCCGCCGACTCCGTTAGTCTGATGACTTTTACCGCGAGTCCATTCCATTGACTATCGCGTCCGTATGCGAGGATCCTGGAAGAAATGCAGCTACCAGTAAGGGTGGCCGGAGTCGGTGACAGGGGAGTAGTGGTTGGTAAGTGGATGAAGGAAGATCCGAGGGTTGCTGTCGCGTCGTCTCATATGGGAACTTCTCCCCGACACGGTTTTTTCTTCGAACACGCACACGAGTGCCTATCTATCTAAAGCAGCCACCGCCCGCGGACGGCTATCACCGGCAAACACGCACCCACATAACGCTGCTCGTGGACCCCGACCCGACCCGCCTTCGCCTTTCCAACATCAACGGCCAGGCGCTGTCGACAAAAAAAATCTGTACTCCGCCGGCGTAGTGCAGCGGGGCAGGGGAAATGCAACACCACAAATCTGGCAAAAATCACACGCCACTCGACACATACCACGGTGTACACCCATGCAGATGCATTACTTCTTGGGAAAAGTGAAGAGCCACAAAGTATAGAGCTGACAAATCAACATTCGCATCTGCTGCCGTCGATGCACTGCTTAGGCATGGCTGTAGTGCTGGTCGCGATGGTAATTCCAGTCGCGCATCCAGAGGGTAATATAAGTTATTCCCAACCTTGACCCGACTCTAATTGGATTTATTAGAACAATTAGCAGGTCACCTAAGGTAAAACGCTCGATAAAGATCTAAAAACATAGTTCTAGGGCTGATCGTTTGCCCACACTTAATACGGATCCAATAAATGTGCAACGGCGGGGATCAAGTCCATGCCCCTACGCGTTTCCTTCGGTCGTAAGGAGCAGGCGGATACTCCAAGCCTTCGAGCTCAACCACTCGATAGGGATTTAATAGATCAAACAACGTCTTGTGGCTCTTGGAACAGTGCTAAGCAGAAACTGCGTAAGAATCCAAACTCATTTATTTATTTTTGAGATCAAGGTCAGATATGAATATCACTTGGTGGTCTTTTAATTCAACTAAAACAAGAATTTCACTTGATTCGGCTCAGATAGAGATTCTTTTTATGAAGAAATGTGCCTCAAGCCATTCTATAATTCCTCGTTATTTCAGGAATCAACGTTTAATTTTCGTAGAGAGAGAACAAATCATCCGGTTAGATGGTTACCGTGTCTTTCCCGCAATCCTTGCGCAAAACACTGACGCAGTAATGTCAGGCGTCATATTACTCGATTGAGCACCGTTATTCTATACCCGATGCGATTACCTCAAGGAGATCGCCCACGAAGAGAAATTAGAGCCAGTCTTCTCTATGCGTCTTTCAACCTGTTTCTTTAGTATCGAAGTGCTAAACAATTCATTCTGACATATAGTAGAGCTGCCAACACCCATACTACTTACAGGACGTGCTGGTAAGCGTAATTTGAAAATGGTTTCATAAGTGTCATTTCCAATGAATACAAAGCAACAATGTGCACATGTACTTGGATACATTTGGTGACTCAGGAGCAAGATGTACATAAAGTAACAAAGTAAACACAAAGCATCTACCTTCTATGATTTCCGTTTTCATTCAGAGAAATTACATTCGGTAAGCATTTTTTTGTATCCAAATATCACATGTGGTGCAGAAATTAAGCGGCACTTCCGTGAAAGGTAGTAAAAGAGAAACGAGATTACCCAATTATTTAGCAGGACTATGTAAAACTTTAGACGTCGAGTAACCTACGTTTGACTTTGTTGTTGAAACGGTGTTTCTTGATACCACGGTTTCCACAGGGCTCTAACTCATTTCATACAGCTAGGCAAAGCTTTGTCGCTTCTCTATTTTGGTTGGTTTTTACTGCGTGTGTACCAATTAGGCACGCGCCATTAAGAGTGGCTGAAATTTCAAATGCGAGCAAATGCACTAGAAGAAACATTTAACGTAGACTCCTTCAAACACATGATGTGGCGAATTGGTCTGATCGACAGGCTGTTGCAATGAAGAACAAAGCATTTTGTCCACGTTTCATACACACACACGTCACGTAAAGCACCAAGAACCTCACGATCCTCATATAAATATATCCTGATTTGATGTTTAACAAATATGTACTGTTAACACGGTATTTTATAGTCAAAAAAGGTGTGTCTACATATCGTAGAAATGTTTGATGAATTTTCGTTGTACGCATCTTCAGTAAATTTGTTCAAGCAGATTTCTGCCGTTGAAGTACAAGTTGGACTTATCTGCCACCAGGCATTCCTGTCGATGTGATAAGGCGTTTCAACGCAACTACCAATCATGGAGTGAAACGAAGTCTAAAACAGAAGAATCGGTTACTGTTCCAGTGTCGCTGCAGGCGCCGCCCGACCGGGTTGGCTCACCTCCTCGACGCTTCATCGGTTTCACGTTGTCCCTAGGCGCTGTACCAGACGACCATCATAAACCAAGGCACCGAGGAGCTAGTGGTTCGGGTCTCCAAAGGTCATCATCTTATCGAAAATACTCGGGCGAACACTCGCGGAAACCCCACGATATCGTTGGCATTTTCCAGGTGAATGGCTAACATACGACTTTTTGCCGTACCTACGATGTATTCTCATATGTAACTCATACACGTACGCTTATTTATACGAGCCAAAGTAATCCCGTCTCTTCATTTGTACTTCATTTGTATAAACGTATTGAAAAGTTTAAGCAGCGACGTATAATAATAATAATATTTAGCCGCACAGGCAGACGGCTGAGTGATTTTTCAAAGTTAGGTGATAACTTTCACCAAGCCATCTTCGCACAGAAGAGATATTTCTTTAATTTGCGCGTTCCTTCACGTGTTCGTGTTGATTGTATGGCAGACTTTCGGTGACGCCTTGTCGCGTCTTCTTTCCGACGAGTGCAACCACGTAGTAAGTGCCGCCTCCTCCATACCAAAAGCAGAGGTGAGCGTTCTGTGGACAGCACCACCGGTTGGAGCTGGTTGTGTGACATTCAGGTAAGAAAACCGACACTGGAAATGTCATTTACCGGAAACCAATACGTAAATAATACATTATTGTACGATAATTCGATATTAGAGCTGTCTGGTTAGTGGCAAGTCATACCTTTTGGATCGATTGCGTACATTACGTACGTCTATAATGTAATTTTGCGGCAAATAAATATAAACAAGAAGTAGACATGAACGAGACGCAATAGTAGACAATTTTAAAACTTCTTTGTGAGCTGTACTGTGTGAAATTAAAGTAATCAACCAAATACCATACTTCGTCAGTGACCATTTGTTTATTTGCACCCCATTTATTAAAGACACGGCGTCTTATTTCGGAATTTTTACCATAGTTGGAAGTTGTCAAACGTTGTAACGCATGTAATTTCCGCACTGATGCCAGTTTACTCAATAATTTAGTTAAGGGTTGGCCTTTCATTGCATGAACTATCTCATTTGGTTGGATTAAATAATTATCTAACCTAGTTTTGCCTGCCCAGTTGATTCATCAGCTTAATTACTTTCGGCAGACAGAGACAAACTTAGAAAAAATCTGGCTCCACTGGCTGAGACAAGATTATTTGCTGTTTTTTCAGTGCAACCATCATTGAATCTCCG
>MNPL01001024.1:0-10489 GCA_002081605.1 Tropilaelaps mercedesae | reverse complement strand
ATAATGAATTAACAAAGGTACTATTTAAGTGTATATATATATATATATATATATATATATATATATATATACAGTTGTGGACACACTGAAGTTCAATAACTGTTACAAAGGAAACTAAAATCTGAGTTAAAATTTTACTACCGTTCTTTTTTAACAATTACTAATACAGATGGTATGAATTAAGCCCGGACCTATGCTTCGTGCACAGCTATGTCACTTAACGGAAAACGTTAAACATTATATGCGTGTGTTCGCATAATCCGAATCGTAGACGAATTATGAGCTAGGACATCTTCGCATATATACGCTCGTCCGTTGAAGAGTTCAGTTTTTCACATTGACAACATGTTCGCGAAAACTGCAAAAACTTTTTGGCTGCATTTGAATGCATATGCCCATTTTAGGAATTGTGCCCAGAGGAGCGGGAGGACGAAGACGTACAACCCCCGCTCTTGGCCGAGTGCTGTGCCTGTGACGAGGCCAAGTATGAACTCACCTTTGAAGGACTCTGGTCAAGACGCACCCATCCAGTCGGTTATCCAGACAGTAAGAAATGTCGTTGCATTCAATATACGTTCTGTATCAGCCATACCATCCATGGAATTTTTGAAAAGCTCAATGTACTATTTCGTATGGATTTATTATTGGCATCTGCATATGACAGTGGGAGTTGCTGCTTGTCACGAGTCGAAGATGAGGTATAGAGATTCGAAAAATAAGAGAATATTTGTAGAATGGCACTTTGGCAATGTCAGAGTCAATCGACGAACGGCGCACATGTTTATATATGTAGGGTAGTCCAAAAGACCTTGTGAATTTTTGAACGTTGACAAGATTTTAGATTTTTCACTTGTTGTTATTGTAAAGTTGAGGCATGCAAGATGTGTTAAAAAAAAGCATACTAAGTTTTTCGTTCAAAAATATCAATGAATTAGAGTTTAAACGCCCCAAAATGCATGGGTGTATTTTTCCGTAAAAATGCAACTAACGCATGGTCACATAATGAAACGTTTTATACACGCATGCAATTATTTGAGTAATTTTAGTAACTAAAATGAATCAAATACCGCCTACATGAATGTATCATGTTATTTCAAATCATTACTTAAAAATATTACTACTACGAAACCGATTGCACCTATCTCTAACAGGCCTTGCATAGGTCAACTCTTCATTAAAAAAATTGTAAAGAACGTTTAACCACAGAACATTTTATGAACGTTTTATGAATTCAAAAGGATTGTCAGGTCAACCTTTATATTTTAGCTATACTTGGCCATTGCAGATAAGTGGCTGACACATTTTTCGGATATAATTGGCGCCTCGCACGCTGCGGATTTTCGCATGTGGCAGTACGGAGGGCCTGCTTCGGACGGCGTTCGTAACGTCGCTGAGCACGGCACTACGAGCAGGCTCGAAGCCGAACTTAAAGCTCAGGTACAAATGTTACACCTCAACGTCTTCTTCTCTAACTCAGATTTTGACAGTCTTGAGCCTTAGATTCTGACAACCTCATCTGCCACTGTAATCGTGTCTGTCTGCAAAAGAACGGACTTTGTCCTTATGGCCTAAGTAGACATTGGATATTAAAATTGGTTATTGCGAACGAGAAAGGTAAGCCTACACGGGCGTGCGAGCAACGTAGGGCAAAGCGCACAAATTAATAATCGAGAACAAGCGTTAAACCTCTGTATTCGTTGTGTGTCTACAGTCGGCAAAGATCCGGACAATCATCAAGGCTCGTGGTTTGTGGTACCCCGCGGCTGCCGATGGTGGAAGAACGTTTGCTGTGTTTCGCGTTGATCGACGTCACCATGTCGTATCAGCTTTGTCTGCGCTCGGGCCCCCGCCAAGCCATACACCGGCTTGGCTCGTTGGAGTGAGCGCGCTCGAGCTCTGCCTTCGCAACTGTTCCTGGGCCACTTCGAAAACTATGAACCTCTACCCTTGGCATTCCACCACGGTCTCAGCAGGCGACGCCCAAGAAACATCACATTCGTTCGTCACGGTTAGTTACCGGGCAATAACGTGTAGATTGAGCCTTGTTTATTAGCACCTGCACATTAACCGTATGCACAAAGAGCGGCTTCTCCTTGGATAGCTGTTTTGTTATAACTAATTGAGTTGTTTATCTACATTACATCCTAGGCAGTTCTGATGATTAGCCAATGAATTGTTAGGAATTTCATTATATTTTTTACATTACAATATCTCTATGACAAATTATACAGAGGTAAATGTAGATAGGCATATGTGAACGGTTATGAAAAGTAGGCTATGATACTCATGGCTCTTTGTAACGTGTTTATATTACCCTTGCCAAATATCACAGCTGCATAGGTCAGCATCAGGGGCTCGTTATCTAATTCGGCCTGTCGAGGCATCTGGTCCGCCGCCCTTGAAGCCGGTGGCAAGGCTAACCATCACCCGACAACGCCTTTACGAAAAGGTGTTTACCGTACATTGTTTCACGGAGACGCAGTAATTTTTTTTGTATGTCGATATATGTCCTAACATCTTACTATCGGAATTAATAGAGTCACTGAAATAATGCTCAAAAAGACACAAAATATTGATCTATTTCCCCAGGACTTTGGATCGTGCATAGCAGAAAGCAATATAAATGCAAAACCTCTTTAATATCTTAGCCTGTTTTTGGTACGTCATTGGCTTGTACCTGTTGTAGGCCCTATAACTTCATGCATTTCTTTTAGGTCTCGTGTGATCCCGATGCGGTGGAACGGAGCTCGTCATTGGCTACTAAGGAAGGTATGTGTTCTTTTATCAACGACACATTTCCGCCTACTGTATGTCTTTATTTGTGAACAAAGGACGTTAATGACCTATGTATTGCTAAACCTTTAGGTCAAGTTTAATAATCATGAGTGCTCGTAGCCACTGTGGTCGCGACAGGTATTAATGTTGCAACTAAATTCTGATTAGCTGATTCATTCATTGTTGTATCTGCTGATTACATCACTATATCATAGAAAATAGTGTGCTCATTATCAGGAGTGCGAAGAATGTGAATTTATTCAGTATATGATCCGTCAGCAACAACAATGAACAGAACACCAAACTTCACCTCTGCCCGGGAGGCTTTCATCCTTTATGATTACATGATAGCGTTGTCCGAACCTTTTGCAAAGCCCCTGAGAATTTCAACCAGCGTTTCGCTGGTTGACTTGCGGCAGAAGTTTTTTAAGGTGGTAAAAAGGGAAAAGACTTTTTGCACCGCCTGAAGGCAAGAAATGAATTGTGCCCATAAAACTTTCTCGCTCTCCATTTGCTTAGCATTTTAAAATATAAAGATGCACTAGGTAACTGGCGTTGCGTAATACCTGCCATAGAAGACGCTTAGCTATCCTGTAAAGAGGACATACTTAAGGTATGCTCGGAGTGTTCCTATCACACACTTCAGATACAAGAAACAAAAACCAGTGTGACGTATTGTAGTGGTATTAACAGAACCTAGCATAATCAGCTATAACCGTGATACGTTACTCAGTTAACAAATTACTTCAACAGAAGGTCAGCGAAGCCGTTCTTGTGTGTGAAAGTATAACCTTTTAATTTTTATAACCAACTGTTAGATAGGCTACATGTGCGGAGAGCACTGGTATCGGTAGTTTAACAGTTTGCTAATGTTATTGTAAGTTTGCAAATAACTCATTTTATGGGAACGGGTGCATTCGATTTCGGTCCGATCTCGTAAGTTCTCATCCAGCATTCAATATATATATATATATATCGGTTATTATGTCAGGGAGAGGGTCGTCCGGAAACACGTCACATTCCGGCACCGATGAGAACGGAGGCTCATTCTGCGAGGGCATCTTCGGGCCCTGGGGAACATGGGGTCCCTGCGCGGCGTCCTGTGGAAGCACTGGCCTTCGATATCGGGCACGCTCACTTCTTGTTCCTCCAGATGACGATCGAATTGCAGCGTGTGCACTGCCAGAGGGCGTAACCGATGTTAAGGCCCAACTCGAAGAAAGCGAACAATGCGAAAATGCGTGCGCGAAGTGAGTTGACGATACTATAACAGCTCGTAGACAAACTCCACTGGGAATGCATCCGTCATCTGCAGTCGTTTTAAGCAATGCATTTAAAATAACTATAACTATTCTTCTTATTGCGATGTTAATTTAACGTAGTATTAAACCATAAGGAGGGCTGTAGGAAGTTCAATTATTTTTCTCGTGAGAGTTTCGATTTGATATGCTGCGTATGCTATACTGGACCCTTTTACGCAATGTATGGATACATAAGATCCACAAGCATTTTCTAATTACGCTTTCTAATTCTACACCATCTTATACAATAGTCACATAATAATGTATGATATTTTTTTACAGCGGTATTTCCTGTGAGACTACGGCCTGGTCAGAATGGACGGAATGTGCTGCTACATGCGGAAAAGTCAGTATATCGATGCGTTGCATGAATTCAATACATGTATGTATATGAATAGATATTCATGTTGAAGTACATGCAATCAGTTATTTCTACTATACCAGGGGATCTCTGGAAATGATTCCTAGCGTCCGGTTTCGTTGCGTTCATGTCCATAGTATGTGCAGAATTTTATTTAAGTTTAGCCCTTTTTTAGTGCCATTAGCCTTGTGCATAAGGCCAAAATAAGACAAGAGATTTTTAAAATACCGATCAGGTTTTTCTTACAAACTTTAGCCAGACCTTATAACGTTTCTATACCTAGCTTCGCGTTTGTTTGACGCTTGTTCTGTAGGGAATTCGTGCGCGACGGCGAAAGTATTTGGCCTCGCAGCATATGGCAAGAAAAGTCTGTTCCGTAGATTTGGTAGAAAGAGACCCTTGTGAAGCGCCCCATGATATTCACTGTGCGCCAGAAAACGTAAGTCAAATTTCTAATTGTTCCTCAGCTTTAACTTACCTTTGCTCCACTGTACTAGAGGGCTTATGGGGAGCCAATTTGAAGAAATTTTGCATGAAATCCTGAGATCTGGACTTCGAAAGACTAAAAAATCGTCACTTTTGAAAAAGACAATATTTAGCTTGCTGATAGAGGAAGCTGAGCGGAAATTGTGTCTAACACACTATGTACACTTCCGTCTCAAAAAAAATCTGAGTTGGCTGCACAGCTTTTTTAAAATCAGTTCTCTGTGATTAATACTTTGACTAACGTGCGTACAGATCTCATGGGAGTGCGCGGTGAGTGAATGGAGCGAGTGGTCGCCGTGCACGGCATCCTGCGGTGCTGAAGGAGTTCGCTTTCGAACGAGGGCTCATCTCAGGCCGCAGTTAGCGGTCCTTGCCCGTTGTGCCGTGCACCAGTTGCACAAAACGACCTGTAGATCTGAGCAGGTAACCGAATGCAGTAATTCACCGTAGAAGAGAGAGATAGCCCCGTTGCTACAAGTGACCTTTTCCGTCCGACATATCTAATCGGTTTTCAGACTGTCGCAGAGACACTACGAGCACGAACAGGCCGTCTAAACCTTAAGCAATTAAAAAAGACATGTTAGGTGAACGGATGGAATTACAACTTGTTGAGTGTAAACAGTGATTTGATAGAATACGAGAAAGACTGCTAGTATTTTTCAGTTGTCAATTTAATGGAGTATTTCTACACCCATTTAACTAAATTGTACCGATAATCTTACCACCACAAAACATTTTAACTCCGATCAACTTGCATTACTGCTTTAATACGTATTCGACTCGGTAAGCCTCGGTACCTTATGTTTGCAGACGGAGTGTGGGGATGACGATCGCAAAGCACAAGGTTTGTTGGTCACTTAAGTCACAAATTTGTACCCTCAGCTTCGGATCCATATAATTATATGCAACCAGCTTACTAAGTTCTAAGTACTGGGTAGATTAACATTGTCTCGAATGATACTTGACGCAGTTTGTTGTAGGTTATGAGATCCAGATTTAAAGTCTTTGTTTTCTTTGTTTCGTCGTTTCTTTCATTGGTTTTATTTTCCTTTCTTACAGAAGTGTGTTTTTTACCCAGTGAGCCAGGGCCTTGCCGTGGCGCCTTCCATCGTTTCTACTACGACATCCGCTTAGGGAAGTGTATGAAGTTTATATGGGGCGGTTGTCGAGGAAATAGAAATCGCTTCGAAACTTTTGCGGAGTGCAAAACAAAATGCGGGCGCGCTCTTGAAGGTCTGTCTAATACTGCCGCTTGTAACAATGGAACACAGTAACTCGACGCAGCAACTGAAAAGCTTCTGGAACAATACAATTTTTTGCGTAGTGAAAACAGGAAATGTACACCACCGAGTCATTTTCTTGAAGCCCAACATTGAGGCCCCTCTAGAGATAAAGTCGACGAACTTGATAACGCCTTGGCTGATAAGGCAAGGGATACTTGATTCTAACACAATTGTTTTTTTGACCATATGCATTTTTCTGAAATTGTCTAACTACAGTTTTGAGGTCGAGCCACCAACTGCCAGTACCAACTACAAGTTCGCATGCATGGCATTTTGGCGACAGTGGCCGCCGCGTATCAGGAAGCCGAATAGACTTGGTTCACGCGGGAATACCTCCAGAGAATTCAATGTTTAAACCGCCCTTGGCAGTCTCACCAAATGATCCCAATGGATCTGATGAATCTATTCGAACACCGGTCGATTGCGTTGTTACTCGTTGGTCGGAGTGGAGCCCCTGCAACAAAGTGAGTGATGAGCGGCACTGCTTAAAATCCGCTTTTGTCTACTGTACGACGTACGTCAAAGATTAGATTAAGCGAAGCTAAAAAAGTTACCCATAAATACCTTCACATTGATAGGATGGCTATGCAGAGGAAGTTTTAAACTAAGCAAAACAACAATGCACGGTTCTTAATACATCTATTTTATTAAAAAATATTTATCAATAGAATTTGTGAATCCTGGGGACCTTTTCTTACTTCGTAGTACACAAATGACCAAAGCGAAAAACTGAAGTATGTAGAAACCATATTTGGCTTTAGTACAGCGTTGCGGTTGACTTAAATACTAAACCCTATCGTAAATAAAAAATCGGTGTAGAACTTATTCTGTTCGACACAATGACGACGTGTGTCGTTGCCATGGTTTAAGACGTGCGGCAACGGACGGCGCTCACGTCGCCGCATGGTGAAAACAAACGCCCGCCGAGGGGGTCGCCCATGCCCACCAAAACTCGTTCAACGACGAAGATGTCACAATAATCCACCCTGCGCTGAGAACGTCCATACTCATCAGGAACATAACGCCCATCTGGCAGCGGGCGCGGGCACGGTGAATGCCGTAAGTTATGTTCGATGTTTGAGGGTGTATTGTCAGAGCCATTACAAGGAGATATAAAAATCGAGATGACGCTAAAAACGACCTCTTATGTAATACAAGGCATTTATTCCAGTTGAAGATAAATAAAATCATTTACATTGAGACGCCATACTCAGCTTCGCTTCAAGACTGTCCTGGCACGTTACGACAGGAAACGCTAATAAAGCAAAAATATCAAACAAATTTAGACTACAAATCAATCGCTTCGATTCATTTATTCGATAGTGAGAAGAACATTTCCATTAATTCACGATGATATGCCGCTTCAATAAAGCAGTTTTTTTCCACCGCGACCGATGTAAACTAAACTCCTTATCTACCCGTTTTGAACACAGAAGTACTCGCAGCATTTCAAGACTCCGCTGGATCCAGTTTATGCTAACTAGCAGCAAGCTTTGACTGTTGACAAATAGAAATATATTAGACAAATCAAACCTATTATTCGTTTCCATGTGCTCTTGTTGATTGCAGGCAAATGACTCTACTGGTATTGTCGTATAGATTAGCGTAAAGCGGAATGACTAACGCAGAAGACCGTATTCTACAACTGCGGGTGCTAAACAATCGACGAAGTGGCGGCGGAGGCATTTACCAAAACTGGCTCCGAGTGAATCATTTGACAATTGCATATTTAATATGTCATTCACGAATCACTTACTTGACGCGGACATACATCTACTTTTTGGCTAGGCACAACCCATTAGCACGTATATTGTAAAAGAAAGACTGTATTCAATACCTACATCAAACATTTGAAAAAAGCTTGTTGAAACTAACTTGTTCTGAGATCACAATCCGCGTAAAAGATCGCACTAACGTAAGAAGGTATGCTCGTTTTCAGTTGACGAGGGCAGTCTCAATGCTCGTCAGTACCGAGAAAGACTCTTTTGAAATAACCAAATATAACGTTGCAGCTTCGATGCGGCTCTAATATAAACGCCACCAGCAGCACTTATCGCTAAATATTTAGACGTTGCCCTTTAATTAAGCAACACAATTCGTCGCACATTCTAGATATGACTTAAGCATTATCTAAAAGTAAATGTATGTTAAGTAGCCCACATTGCTTTAACCGTTGTGTAACTTCAGAGGCGTTGCAATGTAGAATGTATATACAGAAATAGGTCCAAAGTACCGTACAAGTCCAACTAAAAAATGGTAATACTCCGAACTAAGTTGTAGTCGGTTCGAAGTCCTCTGAAGTAGAATTAAAGAATAATTACGTCCTTATAGATATATGAGATCAGAGGAGAGACGATGTTCTAGTCAGCATAGTTGCGTAGCAGTGCACGCAAAAGCCGCTGCCCTGAAAAATAAGATCGGCTAGGTCCCAGACCGCCCAAAATCTGCATAGATATTTACTTTAGTAAGCTTGAATTCACAGAGTTTGAAATTAAACCATCCAAACATACTCATTATCCTGTATCGTATATACAGGGAGCTGCAAACAGTAATATGCTATAGCATGAATAATAAAATACGCTAACAAAATAAGCATCTGCTCGAGTGTCTGTAAAAGTATCTGTACGCCACCTAATTTCCACACTATAATCAATCAATACATACAAACACACAGGGGTACAAGACTGACAAATGGATCTAACACCAGCCACATTTCTATAAAGACGTTTAGATGTGTTAAATCTGTGTTGATAAAAATTCAGTGATAAAATAGTCCTGGAAAACTGTAAATTGTACTCATATAAACGCACCTCGAGAAAACAGGCCGGTACGAGGCGTCGGCAACCAACTATTACTTACGTACCATCTTCGTATACTTTAAAGCAGATATTTGTGCGACGGGCGACCCTGGATACAACATCAGATACAACATTGATACAGCCTCATTTCTTCCTTGGTTAGAGTAAGGTGGCCAGAATAAAATCGCATAAGCAGAGGTATCTTTATGCTCGTGCATATTAAAGGACTGACCGACTAACCAAACTGTCACGGTTCCCAAAGAGCCATGTCTTCCAAACCCTTAGGTCTATTCGCGGATGACCATAGGACACTGTTCCAACTACGAGCAATACGTGTGTCGAATCGGACACCTTCGCGCGGGTATAGAAGGTTCTAGACGTTATAAATAATGCCCGTTCTTAACCTAGTTAACTGAAGGTATATCATAGGAGCCAATGTTATAGTGGGTATATTTTTCTAGACGAAAAGTCGTGGTTAACAAAAATATTATAAATTCCGTTATCAATTACAATGGAAAGTGTCTACTGTCGAACTCGTAACAGAATTCTTCTTTGTTACGCACTTACTTTCGCAGTGCTAACGGAAAGTGTTCCCTTCATGGGTTGAGCTATTAGTTATCTCCGGTAATGGCTTTTAATTTGAGAGAAAAAGTCATGTGGAATGAACCAAATCAGTATGACCTCACTAGCTCCACTAGTCAGGTGATACGAGGAAGAACTATCAGAGATTTACATTGATCTCTTCATATAACGCCTATTCATACACCTCTAATTATGCAAAAGTATGTAAAGTGTATCAATTATATCCTCATACAGTTCAAATATGGTGTAATGGCTAAAATATAACAGTGCTCGTAGTAAAGGTATGGCAAGTTAATATTTACTAATTATATTGGCATACACGCACTCTATCCAAACATATACACACACACACACAATTCTCTTCCTAGTAGGTCAAGTAGTCACAAATAAATTTGTATTAAATTTACCATTTACCTATGAATTTTATCACTAGGCAGTGTCTTTCAGTTGTTCCTTGGTTATTTGATAAACGTATCCTTATGTTAACAGAGCAAATGTGCATAAACCTTAGCTAATGTATATATATAGATATGTATATAGAAGGTGAGAAATAGTGGGAGACAGAGAGAGCTCGTTTTTGCTGTCGTAGATCAGAGAGCGTCTTGACCTGAATTACGATGTGATTATTTATGCAATGGATACAAACAGCTGAACATTCTATCAATGTTTCTTCTAAATGACCCACGTCTATTGGAGTACGTACCGTCCAACTTTCAAGAAGAGTGTTATTTTTCGTTTGATCACAATAATGACGGAGGTAAAAGTGAAATAAATATGAACAATAACACTAAGTTGCGTCCGCTACGCGCTGGAGCTGGTAGTAAATGCAGCTTGTCCCTATTGCCAATGAGATTCTCTGATGTACCATATATATATATATACATATATATATATATATATATA
>MNPL01001022.1:0-19692 GCA_002081605.1 Tropilaelaps mercedesae | reverse complement strand
ATATATATATATATATATATATATATATATATAGGTTGTAAATACGTTACAATTGCGGGCTTGTCTTGATTGGACGATTACATAGAGAGTGTTTGTTCGTTGTATGAGAATAATTGACCCATTAGCCTTTTAGACTCATGTGAACACCTTTTGTGTTAACCTGCAACGTGTGAAAACACGTTCTTCTACTGCTAAGTAGGACTTTCTTGGCCACACAGATTCTCAGTTTTCATCATGAATGGCCTGGCCATAAAGGCGCATTTCGATATCAGTTTTGTTGTTTTGGTTTGAAAAAAAAAACACTGAGCGCATAGGATCTCATCGTTTGCGCTCTTCTCTCTGGTCTGGCCACGGTCATTTCAGTTGATTCGTTTATGATATTTTAGTGTTTGCCAGATCTGTTGGCCGTTTTTCCTTCTTTTACGAAACGAACAATCTCCGCCACCCGTCCTTTCTATTGCTCCCTCTCGTTCGTTCATAGTCTTTGCCCGTTAGCGTCTCGCAAGTTTTCGGAGTGTAGCCAACCTCCCTTGGCAATGCGGCCACTGCCACCGTTTGCCTTTGCCCCGAGTGATGGTGTACCCCTTTGGTCGACCCCATCACCCGCTGATGCCCTTCGCTGCTGGCCATTAGAGATAATTGGCGAGTTTGTAATGGAGGCAACACAAGTCACCGCCCCCTAGCGCTGGAGTTCCAATCGCGCTGAGCAAAGGTGCAGCATCGAGGTTGAGCTAACGTCCCTTCATGGCACCTCCACGGTCTTGTTCCTCCTACCTTTTGCCCTCCCTCCCTTTTGCCTCCTGGTCTCCCCCATACTGTTGGCCGGACAGTACCACCGGTGTCTGTCGTAATGAGCCTACCAGGCCAGGTTGGTCCTACCAGGCCCCCGTGTGCGCCTTCTCCTTCCCTGCAACTCCATCCTTCGGGTCCGCGTTTGCCTGAGCGGAAAGCGACTGCTGGCGATGGTGGATCTTCGCCGTGCCACTGTCGGACCCTGCTGAAGCCGGGCCATGCCGTTGTGGTGGTAACTTCACTTTGGGAGGATGTCGATCGGCACTCTTTCAGCCGCATCAGCAGCCAGTGCAAACGTATGGCCCACTTTCTCTCAACCTACAACACTCCTACCTACCTACCTACCTGCCTACCTGCCTACCTACCTACCTACCCCTTCCCCTCTGGTGGAGTGGTCTGTTCGTTTCAGGTGGCCTCCTCGTCGTCCTCCTCCACCCCACCTCCGCTAGCACCCCCGCCTCCCTCCTCGAGGCTTAGCTGTACCAGACAACAACGACGACGACGACGACGACGACACACAGATTCAGTGGAACCGAACAAGGAATAGTCGCAAATGTCTCCGCGTAGCAGCTGCTGCAGCTGCAGCTGCTGCGCGCATAGCAATGGCAGGTCGTAGCCAAGTGCGAAGCTTCCGCCCAGCGACGATTGCTGTTGCTACTGCATCGATTGCCGTTCCAGCGAAGCTGATGAGCACTCAGTACACCTGCCAATACAGCTACACCCCCCGCGCCCTCTTAAACTCCCACCCCACCCCAAGTGGGAATGGGCTCCAATGTCCCAATATGGCCCAGTGGCTGACAATCCCCAGAGCTGTCGCTCGCTGAAATTATTCACAGAGTTTCGAGCTTCGAGGTACGTTCGAAGACAGTTAATGGCGTCGATTTGTTGTCGTTTTCCCTTTCAAGTGATTTTTCCACTGTGGCGTCCTCCATTGCAAATTAGCCACACTCGAGGGGCGCTCGTCGCGTTGGTTGTGAACTTTTCGATGCTCGACACTTCCACACAGAGAAACGCCGAATAGTTATGGCGTAAGTTAACTGTTGTTGACTGACGCGTATGCGGTGGACAAGTATTGAGTCATCAATGAAATGTCCGAGAGGCCACGAAAGTCGTCATCGTCGCGTCCCATTGGTCTGAACAAATTACACAGATCTCACATGATCAACGTCACAGACCATCGAACATCGCTCGTCTATGGCGTCTGGCGTGGGGGGGTAAATACTGTCGTCGTCTGAACGGCATTTTGGCAAATGTTGGGAACAGGTCCCCCGATCTGGGTTAGCGGGCACCGATGGTTTGAGCTTCTTTTCGGTCGGAGCACTTCGACCGTAACTCGCGAGGAAGCCCTTTCAGGCCAGCTTCTTTGATACCAGAAGGGGAGGGGGCGGGGGAAGTGAGGAGTAAAAAAAGGAGTCGCTTGTGAGTGCCTTCATCGACTCATCCTTTTTTTGTACAGAGACCCCCGAATGGCGATTTGGATGTTTGGCGTTTCCGCCGCCGCCGCCGCCCCTCGAAGGGCAAACTCTGCCCGCCAAAGGCAAACGATCTAGCGAATCCATCAAAGAACGTCCTGGTGATCCAACAGGACAACATGCCTTGTCCATTTGGATTGTGGACATCAGGCCGAGTTCACTTCCCGAAGTCAGCAGGACGCCGCTGTGAGGGTCGTCGCATGACAAGGAAGGGTCGCCCATACGCGATAGATCTCACTTGAGCAGGAAGCTGGTTAGTCGATGACAAGCAGGATGTCTTCTCCTTTATGGAAGACATCGTCTGCGGCGCCAGCGAACGCCTCACGATGGGGAAACAACCACACAAAAAGCGAATAGACCGAAAGCGACCAGACTCTCGTGAGATCATCTGAGGCTTGACGAAACCATCAACGAGGGGGCGCGACACAACGCGCGTTCCTCTACGAAGGAAGACGGCTTTCGTTTTTCAAGCGCGCAATAATCCTTAGACGAAATGGCCAAGACGAGATGGTCGCCTTTACAGCGAATTCGAACAGAGTACCTGAGCAATGTCGCTCTCGTGTCGCTTTCGCGCTGCTTGTCGATTGCAAATTGCCCTCCTGCGAAAAGGACAACATCATAGTCGAGACTGCCAAGCCTATCGACGAGTAGGTCGCCATTGAAAGCATTGAGATGAAGAAACACTGAAGACGAGTAAAGCAAACGAAGGCCATGCCGACCTTGATGAAGTCCATTTCAAGAAGTCCACCTCCAGAAGGATCTTTTCAAGAACTATATCTACCCTATCCTTGTGTGCTTAAAAGGAATCATCGAAACGATGCGGCTAGCGCTGGGATGAAGTCAGCTCACAGCAGCCTTGGCAAGAGCGTTCTTCGACGTCCTCTATTCCTCGCTCGTGCACCAGCCATGGTCTTCATCGTCTTCATGACGCGTCCATGTGAATGGCGCCTCGTGGCGTCACTGTTGTTAGCAAACGCGATGTCGTTCCCGCACTAGCCTCGAGTGATTCCGCGTGAGCCCCTACTCAAAAAACGCACTCCCATCCTCTCATGTGGCCAGGTTCTAATGATTCTCCCCTTTCGTTCTGTCGTCCGTTTCCTCATCTTCCTTCAGCTCCTGCTCCTCCTCCTCCTCCTCCTCCCCGCCTTCTAAGCGAACGGAAAAGACGGAAGAGGGAGGGTAGCAGTAAGCCGGGCACCATTGAGCAAGCATCATCATCGTTCTTCATTTCCCTTCCTTTACTTTGGCCACCCCCAGCCACCCCCAGCCACCCCTTTCGCGTGGCAAACCTCCAGATAGGGCCAACGACGAAGCAACGTGGCCAGATGCCAATTGGACTGCATTCCATATGGCTTCGTTGAACTGCGCCATTGCATTGCGCAGATGCAACAACAACAACAACGACGACGACGACGACAACAACGGCATGTCGGAGTAGCAGCTGTGCTATTACGTGAGGGGTCAAAGCGACGCGGTTATGTGAACCACCATCGAGGAGCGACTTCATGAGGTGCTTTCCATTCTGACCCTTTTCGCTCGAGGGTACAGTGGCGGCGCATGGAACGGACTTCGTCAACTCTCTCGACGACATAAACGAAGTAGGTCCACCATGTTCCGAGGTGAGTGAAGAGGTCAGGCAGGAGCAGGCCACGCAAGCAAAGGACACATCGCACCTGATACACGGCCGGAAGCCAGGCGGAAGCCAGGCGAAGGTGGTGGAAAAAGCAGGACGTCACTGATTCGGGTTCGTTCTTTCGGCATTGCGTGATAGCGTCAAAGGCGGCGGGAACGCCAACTCGATCCAGGAATCTTTGTTGGGCCGTGTCCTGAGCTCCCGTTGCGGCTGACCCGCTGGCTATAGCGGTTGTGTGTCTGGGTCGTTGCAAACAAAACCCACTCGACACTCACCTAAAGCAAAAGATGGCCTACGAAAGCCTCTGCTTGCCTACGAAGCCCAACTGGCCTCAACTCAGGCCATGTCAGCATCGAAGCTGAACTCGAACTGGTCGGTCATGAAGACATGCGAGGGGCGATACGAACCGATGAAGTCTGCTGATGTATTTGTGCCCTTCGTCGATAACGCGACCGACGACGACCTGACACGCTTCCTTCGAACGTGCCTCGATCAGGCAGACATTGTTTAATCAGTGCGACTAATGCGACAAAATATCAACGTCTACAGAAGCCGTAACTTCTTCATATCGCCCTGAGTTGTACCTCCCCCGCCCGTTTCATCTACACTCGTTTTACGTACAAATAATTGGCGTCATTAACGCGTCAAATGCCCCCCCAGGCTGAAAATGTCAACAACAACAGCAACAGCAGCTAGCGGGGGCGGCCGACATGGCGCGGCAGCATCTGTGTGTGGCATCCGCGTCGTCCGTCTATTGAAGCTTCGAATTCGTTGGAAAGTGTTGCCGATAGGAACAAAAAACGCTGGAATAGCTGCTGATCGCTGCTCGACTCGATCGTTTTCTAGTTGGCCACCGTAATATGAAGAGACACAGCGAAACGATCGATCAGAACAGCCCAGACAAGGCCACGACAGTTGATCCCTTTTCGCTAGCTTCTCATTGTTCAACGACGCTGCTGTTATCGTTGTGAATGGCTTAGTTATTTCTCTTGACACGCCGCCCTAGCGGGACATTGGAAGATTCTCAAAGTCGTTATTTCTGCTTCATCATCTGTCGCTTATTCCCAACCCTCGGCCGCCCTGCCATTCGGTTTGTGAGCGGGGAGCCGTTTCAGATGTCAAAACAAACACACAGCGAAGCGTCGAACCCGAGACGCGTGGCGTTAGCGTGTTTGTCATAACTGTGATTTATTTAGTAAACACACGGCCGCTCAAGGCCGACCGTGTTGACGAGTAGTAGACTGGTCGCACATTAGAAGACATTCGGCAATTTTTTGTTACTTTTCATCTCTCTCGCTTGTCGGCCGCGAGCGTATTCCAGTTCCGGTGGGACGCCGCCAAAAATGGCCAAGTCTCGTTGGCCATAGCGAATCAGCTATGCATGCGCCTTGACTCACAGCGTTGAAGCCGCGTCAGAAGTGGTACCAGCTGACAACAAAATGGCGAGACATGACCTCACAGACGCGCAGTTTCGTATGAGCAACATTCAACAACACAACAAAGCGATCACACGGAGCGAATCGAGACACGATATAATGATTCGCTTCACTCACATCTTGAATATCTGTTTATGCGGTTACGCGATACTAGAAGTGGACGATGACAGTGACGATGCGTCAGGATCAAAGCGGCAAAAATGAAGACGTCAAACAGTCGTAACGAACGGCAAGCAGAGAGGCTGGGCCTGTTTAGGACACCACAAGCAAACACCCTTCAGGGTCGGGTTAGTTTAGTCAATCGACTAAATCGTTTGTCTGCACTCTATCATCCGAGCGACCAATGTTCTTGGTCGGGGGACGTTGTTCGTCCGTCGAGGGCGATAGTCGGCCTCTGCATCTATCCATCCTGATGGAAATGTTTCACTCGCCGCGACGTCAGGCACACTTATCCGTCTGGTAGAGTTTGCTCTAAAAAAAAAAACAGAAAAACTCATACTCGACATCGTATCTCCAAGGTCCCTCGGCCGATGCTGGTGGCCCTTAGAGTGACAGCGGCCAAGCCAATTCGATGGTGCTCCATCACTCCGGACTGTTAACGAACTCGTAGGGCTGTTGCAGCTCTGGCCTGGAAACATAAATACGAAGAAACTGTTCTTGGTCTCTTGGTCGGCATCTTTCGATGTGACCGAACACGATGTCCAACGACCTCGCAGTCATCTGACTGTGCTGGCTAACGATGACGATCTCCTCGTCGTCTCCTCAAGTTCGAACGAAGGAAAACCGGATTTTGCGTCGGCCTGTTTTCAGGCTAGGTAGGTAGTAGGCTTGTGCCGCGTCATGGCTTAGGCTCTACGAATGGTCGATGAACAGAAAACGAAAATACAGCTACATCCGGCCGATATGTTGAACCCTGATGGTAGATGGCAAAGGCCAGCCGAGTTGGTGGCGGTGCAGTTTCGGTAGCTGTACTAGTAGAAGTTATTAGTGAATGGCGACGTCTCCCGTCGCGTGGGTCCCCGACATCGGTCGATAGTGGTGATACCAGATTTGATCTCGGATCAGCCAACGGCTCAAAGGACAACCACACGGAAGTTACACGAAAGAACCTATTTCAGACGTTGTAACTTTCACTTGGCTATGTGTAAATATGGCTACAGCCGCCGAACGGACATGGAGTGGATAATTGAGATAGAAAAGTAGTTGATTAATTGGCGGGCGTACCTAACCCCCAATACATGATAGGCTTCATCTATCTACATACGATCCGCTCCAACTGGTTTGTGGCTAGCAGACTTTCTACATTTAGCTAGCAAAAGCATCAAGAATCCCTTAATATAATTAGCACTAGTGTGTCGATTGTTACGTGTTGGCTATTCGATGTGTTGTTGGCAGCGAGCCAACCAACTAACGGAGAATTATAGACGCTAGACGAAGCATCTTTTGGCCAACTACGAGTTGCTGCTGCTGCTGCTGCTGCTGTAGAGGCAATCATCTACGATGAGCATAATCACTCAAGGCGCTTTTTCCCCCCTGGATCCCTCTGTCTTTCAGTTTACCGCCCATCCAATGAGAGTGCTTTGCACCACTGAATGTCAGCCAGTTGACGTCGACGAATGAATAACATATTACACTCACTATACACATACAAAGTCATCCGTCATCCTTCACCAAACCACTGCAAGAACACGATGCTTATTACGCACATGTGCATGGCAGAGACGACAGTTCTAAGCAGCAGCAGCAGCAGCAGCAGCAGCAGCAGCAGCAGCAAACGGGAGGCGAAATGTTTGCTCTTGTCAAATTTGCTCCAGTCGTCATCACTCGTCCAATCGTACAGGTTTAATAAACACGTATTTAGCCAACGATTCACAACAGTAACCATAGCGGCCAACGACCTGCAGAATTGGCCGCCTTTCACCGTCGAACGTTTGTTTCGAGGTTTGGCTGCCTAATAATATATTCTCGTAGTGCTGCTTTTTTGATGCATTTGATCTAGTAGCTTCACTGACATGGCTGTTGATGATGCATTTGCTAAACCCCTGAATAATATCGAGGTACACGTAAATGAAACGATGTTCGGCTAGCGGCGTCTTGACTGCGAGCACGAGGAGCAGGAGCAGGAGGAGGAAAAAGTGAACGAAAGGAACATATCCCTCCTCTGTGGCGGAACATGCGAGTGTACCACATCGAAGGCCGTTCCCGCATGGCGGTCGTCCGTCGTTGCGGCAAATCGCTAACAACGATTACGACAGATCTCCGCCCGAGTGACGGAGCGCAGTGAAACTCCGTCCAAGACTTCACTCGTGCGCAGTCTCACCAGAGCCGCGGTGTCCGTCATTCCAGGAATTCATTGACATTTTTACGTTGTGTAGCAGCGAGGAAAGTTCCTTAGTCATGGAATGGGTCCTGAGCACGCGGATCACGGCCATCGTGCGCTCACGCTATGTGCACTTCTGTGTGTGTGTGTCTGTGTGTGTGTGTGTGTGTGTGTTCCTGCAGCCGACAAGGCTAAAGCGATAGTAATCGTAAATGAGGTAACGTCATCGAAACGTTGCTGTTGAGGATTTGCAAAACTCGATAGGCTTGTTAAGTGAGAAATTGATTTTCACACGCGACTGGAGGATAGTTCTAGTTCAAGGGATAAGACGCACTTCAAGAATAAATTTGCTAAACAATCAGCTCCAATAGCGGAATATTTGCTGATTATTCAACGATTCCCCAACGGTGAACGTTCTTGATTGAACTTGATACCAATTCGTCTTTCCGAAGTCCGAATACCAACTTATTAAGCGAATCTCCGCTTCAATCGATCGCAACTGCCCTCACCTGAAAGCAGCAAACAACAAAGCGAACGGACGATTTTAGTCAATTAGCTGATACAGATCCTAATAGGTTACACAATAATAGTGGCGCCATACCTCAAAATTATTCACTCAATTATATTCCAGCCAATACTTTTGTCGTTTGTCGACGTCTTAATCTAGAATTCGTCGTAAAGCAATCAGGTGATCTACGGCATAGACGATTCTGTACCTTCGTTGCAGGTCACGACAGAAGTAATTACATTTCTGCCAGGCTAGCAGATGTGGCAAAAAGTAACTGCGAAAACTGTTCTCTTGTCTCTGGATAATTGTATCAATCCGGCAACGATCGCTAAATCACGAAGTTAGAACTGTTCTCTCGGAAGCGGCTGGAAAATGCACTGACCCCTTTCTCTCTTCCTAAGCTCTGATGGTAAAGACATTTGTTCAGTGGGAAAATGAAGGTAAGCACTTGGTCTGTCTTTATGTTGAACTCAATCTGGCCATATATGGCGCCATCTGAACCGGCGTTACAACGGCCCAAGTCAAATCCCGCACCCACTGACGGACGGCTAAAACTAGCGAATATTGTTGGGTACGAGCCCAATTGGAGCGAATTGGATCTCTCTCTCTCTGTGTGTGTCTGTCTCTTTTTTTCATCTGTGCGATCACGTCGCCGTCGACTCGATATTATCAGATTGGATTCCCTCGCATTGGTTCCCTCAGCTTGTGCAGAACCGAGCGGGCTCAGTCGAAACCAGCAACGGTTCAGGCTCATAGGAGGCCTGAGTCGGACGATTGGCATGGTCTGCACATGGAAGGCCCTCAGTCGTGGATGATGATGACCAATGCTCATCTGTCGGGCCCATAAGTGTACGTTCTTCCTGACCGATCGACTGTTTGACTACGGATCCCTGCGCAGTCAGCCACACCTACGTCAAGTAACTTGAAAAGGGGTCGCGGAAAGGGCAAAGGCTTTACTCCGTAGATAGCAGCGACGACAGCAGCAACAACAACAACAACAACGACAACAGATCAACCGGAAAAATCGGCTTAGCGCAACTGCCGATGCAAATGTCATAGCATTCGAAGTCCCTCGTAGCATTAACGTGTTATAGGTATATAGCAACGCAACGGGCCCGGAGAAAAAAAAAGCTCAGTGATCGGATAGAGTAACATAGACTCTATATATCACCTCAGAACACCGAGAACACCGGACATCGTTATCGCCCGGATCATCGTCACCGACACCATCATTATCATCACCACCACCACCACCATTGCTACTATTAGCAGCAGTAACAGCAGCAGTAGCAGCAGCAGTAGCAACAGCAGCAGTAACAGCAGCAGTAGCAGCAGCAGAAGCAACAGCAGCAGTAGCAACAGCAGTAGCAACAGCAGTAGCAACAGCAGCAGTAACAGCAGCAGCAACAGCAGCAGTAGCAACAGCAGCAGTAGCAACAGCAGCAGTAGTGGCATTACGAAAAGCCGACCGCTAAGGCTGTAGGTATTCTATCCGACGAAGTGGCAGTGACGTTCGGCCATACTGTCAGCTGCGTCGCTGGAAAATGAGCAAATGGGTCAGCCAGTGCATGTTTGTGTGTGTTGTGTAGTCGACATGTAGTGATCTGCAGAGAGGTAGGCTCATGTGTGGTGTACGTAGAGAGTAAGGTCTGTATAGGCGTAGCTGGAGAAATACGTGTGGTTATTTTAGCTCCTGTTCACTCTTCGGTTGGCTGCCGATGCCATTCACTTCAATGGTCGCACACAGGTCTACAGTGTCCTGGGAGTCCAATGGGACCGTTGCGTATATCGCCTACGGTGCTGTTCGAAAACAAGCAGCCATATATAGAAATGCAGGCGCGTGGGGTTACGGCTTTGAAACTGTCATGCATTCATCTGAAGGAGTACCGCCCGCTAGATAGCCAACATCTCCCTCGGATATATCCACACCTTTCTCTCCATATCTTTCAAATAAACAGAAGCACACGATAGCCTCCACGCGGAACCATATACACCTGAACATGCTCCCCGACCATGAATTTTCATCGTTTTCGAGCGACATTTTCGCTCACCGAACTCATGGCCCGTTGCAATGCCACGATTATCCTGGAGCGGGCCAATATATTACGTTCATGATATTCGTTATGGAACTTCGTGGAGACGTGAATAGCTCAGCGAACTGCTGCAGTTGTCCACGGCATCCTTTGCAGCAGCAGCAGCAGCAGCAGCAGCAGCAGCAGGAGCAGCAGCAGCAGCAGCAGCAGCAGCAGGAGCAGTTATAGCAGAGAGTAGAGCGAGCGTTGTGGAAATTAAAAATGTTTATCACACCTACAAAAAAAAACACGGATATCAAACGGTCAATGCCGTTTGATTCGTGTGAGCAATCAATCGGTGTTTTGCTCAGTTTCGTTCTGCGAGCAATCAAATCTACCTCTACTCTAAAGCCATACCGTTCTGCTAGCCAGATAAGACGGGGAAAAGGTGGGGCGTTCATGGGCGGACGGACACGTGGGGGCCTTGCGGATTCGAGGACATCGGTAGCCACTATTCGAACATGACGTCATTTGCCTGCCTCCTGCATGCAGGGGCCTCTTTTCAGGCCGGCATTGAGTGGAAGGAGGTCCACGAAACCCGCCGCGAAGGCGGGTTATGGCGTGAGGATGCATCGTAATTAGGGACTCGACCCTCTAAGAGTCTCCCTGACGGTTGCGGAAGCTCTCCGTCCTGCCGATGCCCAAGGCTCTTACAAAGTTCCGGCCAACAAAGAGCGCACATCCCTTGTTGGACGCGACACTCAGAGCCGCATTCGACAAGATTTTAGCCGACGCCTGTACTAAGCGGGAGAGAAAAACACCACTCGAGACCTGGATGCCGGTGGCAACGCGATGCCGTCTACGGAAGAAGGAATTTTTTACGAAAACCGACCCGCCTAGCAGGACATCCGCCTATATGATCCTCAGGCCGATGGCGCACCTCACGGGAAGCCCATCACGGCTTGTTTGGTCTAACTTGTTTGGCCTAACTTGTTTGGCCCAGATGGACGACGACGTATCAGCAGCCTTGGTTTGTTTGTCGTCAACGCTTGCGCGAGCGACCGTCTACAACGACTACGCTACGCTCAAAACGGACACTGTCGCAATTTTCCTTCATGAGGAACTCGAATATGACAGGTTCCTTTAGATGTAGCGTTGAGAGAGTTCACTTCGTCACTGGCAATGTTCACGTCAACGAAACTGGCCGATTGCTTTAGCTCGACTCCGCCTAGGCAATGAGGCGCACACAAGCACACATAGGCACAAACGACGAGCGAGGCAGGACGTGCACAATGGCGCCACTTTCAGTCTAATATCTACACGACTAAATTATATCCATTTGAACATGCCATTACGCAACGCTTGAACGACGCGCCCGTGATGTCGGCAACTTGCTTGAGTTTTCGCTCAATGAGGTCGTCGCACCACCGTCACGCACGCACGCACGCACGCACGCAGAGTTCGTACGTCATTTAGAAAAAGCATTTGTTTTGCATATGTAGATAAAGGTCCAACGAAGTCGCTGCTCACCTCGACGGAACTGGTGGACTTCGAAGCTTAAGCGATGGAGAAAAAGCCCCCAGGGGTTGTGGCTATTTTTAAGTGGCTTCATCATTGTGTGTTGTTCGTTGGTGCTGTAGTGTGTGCACTTTTGTGTAATCCAACTCGTCGATGGCCAAATTGCTCGAACGCGTCGTCGCCGACAGCGCTCAGGATCTGTCAAGTTAACCAGGGCGCCTAATTAAAGGGCAATGAATTTTTGTTTGTAAATACAATCAGCTTATTGACGTTGCACCTCCTTTGTAGCAGGTCGACTTCATTAGAAAGAGGCGGCCTTTATGCCGAGAGCATCTTAGCAGTTTGTACGTAGCATTATTAAAGACGCTCAAATTTGCTTGCAGAGCATATCTGCCCCAAGGGCATGTGCGCCGCACTAACAAGCTATGGTCAGTCTGCAGCATCTGTGAGAACATCTGTATATATATATAGATGTATGTATAAAATCTATTTGTCTAATGAGCAATTCAATAAAACATAGACCAAAGAGGCGAATATCAGCGGCTACACGATGTGCTAATATCGTAGCAAATGGGATATTATGCATTTGTTTCTACGATATGAGTAGATAGACAGAGTTAACTCAATGCAGATTTGTATGTTGCGCATCCCGAAGGACGGATGCCCCCCGCGTCCTACATTGAGATGGGCGAATAACGACGTAGCAGCTTAACTATCTGCCACCTCACAATGTTCGATCTGTATTTCATTTCTAGTAGTATCGATTGAACATATACTCAATCAGAAAAGTCGAACACTTCTTCCGGGATATGACATTGTCTTCGGTGGTGGAGTAAAGCGAGTCATAGGCGGCGGCGGCGGCGGCGGCGGCGGCAGCAGCAGCAGCAGCAGCAGCAGCAGCAGCAGCAGCAGGAGCGCAGGAGCAGCAGCAGCAGCAGCAGCAGCAGCAGCAGCAGCAGCATTGAAGATCATGGGAGCAACGCAGCGTCTAGGTGGCAAGGCGGGCCATGCTCTGCGGATGACAGCGCACACCATCATCACTGGCTAAGAGGGAAACATCGCCATGGCGTTAAGAACGACACCCAAAGCATGGAAAAAAAGACTCCTCCTGGCCGCTAGATGGGAACACGAATACCAGCCGACCTGCGGTGGGCCCAGCGGTTTCTCATATACAAGCCACATTCTCTCACCCCCACCTCCGTTCGTCTTGTTCAGATCCGGTCCCTGTTGTGGTGATTCAGACAGAAAGCACTTCCATTGTTGAGACTTCTGTCGACCGAGAAGAAGCAACTGTCAGGAAAGGTCAAAACCGGTGCACCCTTCCCCGCTTTCCGAACGGGGACCAGTTTTACGCAGTTCAGAGGGCGGTGGTCTGCTTCTCAATCGGAGCCCTATCTCAAGTAAAAGCACTCGAACAACAGGAACGACGGGGAAGACGGAGGTGGGGATCAGGGAAACGGCGCTGTGGATGTTGCCACCTTTGCATGACAGCGACGCCATGACCGACTGTTGCGGTCCTTCTTCTGTAAGGCCGCAATGTCGGAGGGAAACGCAGACATTTCAAGTGCAATAGCTTCGTCTCATACGAGGCATCGTACGAGACGTGTCACGACGCTTGCCACCGGCGTGACGAATCGCGTTCTCCTCATAGGCGGCGGCGGCGTCTGTGAAAATTGCAGCACAGCGCGGCCTATTATGCGCGATTGTACGCGTGACGACGCTGTTGTTAACGACAGTCATCGCACGCTCGACGAATATGGCCAATATGGCTTTTTGCTCGATGCGCAATTCTGTGTTTAGCAGCTGTTCGTTTTGTTCATCCGTGAATGGATGTGTGCGCAGCGTCGGCCCGTCTCTAGCCAAGAACGCTTTGCAGCGACGTTTCGGTTACGCCAGAATTGTTCGTTCGTTTCAACACTTCGCCAGGTGGCGCCAGCAGTAACTCTCTCGCTCGCTAAGTGACAAGGGCCTTGAGTGTGACGTCGTTGTCACTTCGTTTTGTTGTTCTAGCACATTTCTTCACTGTGCAGACTTCATTGGCTCTCGGTAATGGCCTTCATAAGTATGTTCCTCAGCGAGTCACGCGGGTCTCGTCTACGCCGGGCCGAGCAATTCGAGCGAGAGGCAGCTGAGCTGAAGGGGAACTGGATGGGGCATTGAAAAGAGAAACGGAAAGTGCAGCATCTCGTAGTCAGTTTGCGCTCGTCTCCTGTGACATCGCCGTCTGCTTCTTGTGTTTCGCATCGTACAAATCTTTCGGAGCCTTTCGGAGCGTCAAGCGCGTGAGGGTCGTTTTGCAAACAAGCCGTCGAGGCCATTCGAGTCATCGGGGAACGCAAACAGCCGCGTGTCCATCCATTGCGGTGCTCCGCTCTCGAGTTACGGGCGGTCGTTTACCGAATAGCCCCTGGGGCTTCTGTTACCGCCGACATTTCAGCTGGCATCGCTCCTTTAGCGTCCCACCACTGCCGCCGTCGCCGCGACGTCACGAGACGGCCGCTGGGAAACGACGCACAGCTGACGACGACCTGCCTGCGTCAGAGTGAGTAGCCGAAGAAATTACCGAGTGACAGACAGACCTCGACGATCCTCAGCCAGAAAATGCCGTTTCAGACGTCGAGCTCCTTTGCCCCAATGGCTAACGGAAGAAAAGCGGATGACGCTGAGTCACCACAGCCGAAAAAGACGACACTCGAACGACGACCACCCCACACAAACAAATGAATGCACACAAAGCACATCGAGGCCTCGCTATCATAATGACGCGAACCAGCAGCCAGAATAGAGACGACAGCGAGAGAAAACCAATCGGCGCGAAGAGTCGGCGCGAAGAGTCGGCGCGTTGGCGAAAATTGCCCCTAGTCTGCCCTTGCCTTCGTAAACGGCAACGGAGCCGAAAAGTGCAAAGTTAGAGAAACGCGAGCGCGAAACTCTGACGATGTAGACGAACAGAAGAGAACGAAAAATGCACCCTGACACAAACGACGGAGAAGTGCAAACAGGACAAAAAAAAAAATCACTCAACGGACATCCATTTACGACATTCAACGTAAACTCCGATGACGTTGTCCAGACCTAGACAAAAATGTTTGTCTGGAGGCGACACGCACGACAGAAGTGATAGGTCTACGTATCAATGCGTTGGCAGAAGGGAAAACGATGCGTCAACGATGAATGCAGCCTGAACAACAGCTGAACTGAACAAAAAAGACGAGGCCTCCTCCATTGTCTGTCTGTTTACACGTTGACGTGTGTGTGTGTGTGTGTGTGTGTGTCGTCATATTCATTCGTCATTGCATTTTTAGTCAGGCACAGATCGAAGTGTCAACACCTGTTGTGATCCTCAACAAAGGTAACACCTAAACAATTGCATCATCACTTTTGTATCGTCGTCCTTAATAAAGATCTCGGCGGCCAGGATCGCGCACATCCGTCGAATGGCTTCGTTTCTGTTAGTTTATTTTCTACGCCTCGTTCCCCGTAAACGAAAGGGGTCCGCAAACTGTCGCTCAGAAGGGTATCGTTTTGGTACCGGAGTGAACATCGGAGGTCGATCTTCCCGAGTGGCCATCTTTGGAGTGGCACTGACGGCTCTAAATGAGCGCCGCCGGCACGAGCTGGGCCACACGACAAAACTACCTGGCCCCCCCTGAGCGGCCGTCTATAAACGAAGCGAACCGAATTGCAGTTGTTCATCGTCGCATCGCAGACGCGTAGTGGCCGCCACTCATGATCACAGCGATGAACCAACCGCCAGCGGCTCAAACGACCCCACCCCAGCGGCTTTGACCGTCTCCGTAGCGATCGGCATCTTCAGCGTTCACTGCATGGCGGTGGCGGCGGCGGTGGCGGTGTCGTTGCTGCTGTTTGTCGTTGGCAGAGGTTCGAGCAGCGCGGACAGGACAGACACAATGTCGCCGATAGACGACGGATCGCATTGCTACAACCACCGCCACCGCCGCCGCCGCCGCCACCGCCGCCGCCGCCGATAGTCTTTCCTCGTTGAATTGGTAGCTTCACCTGGTCATTTGTCGTTCGCCTCCGGTCGGAGCAACGGTGACCACCGGCACAGTGGCCCCAGCTATTTGCCCCCCAGAAGTCGTTTTGGTGGTGATTGCAGCGCCATTATAATCATGAGGAAGAGCAGCAGCAGCAGCAGCAGCAGCAGCAGCAGAAGAATCGTCTTTTGCCGGGGTCCTCGTTCCTTGACGCCCAATCGCTACAATGGCGATCGAGCCAATGATGATCAAACGGCCGAATAGCCACACTCAGATGACTACACGGCACAGAAACGGTCGAGCACCACCACCACCACCACAACAACAGCAGCAGCAGCAGCAGCAACAGCAGCAGCAGCAGCAGCGGTGGCCTCAGCAGAGGGAAACAGTAGACGGTCAGCAGCAGAAGCCGATGACAGAATTCCAGAAATGTTCGTTCGTTTTCTTCCATCTCCGCCGCGGTCCACCCGTGGGTTCATCCACTTGTAGCGGTGAACAGGTTAGTCCTTCTATTTCGCTCGTTTTTGTCGCCAACGACAGCAGCAGCAGCAACTGAAAATGGCCGTCCGAAGTCAGCCGCTGTCTCCTTCACCCATTTGCCGCTCACGTGTTCAATGGCGTTTTTTCACCGCTCAGCCTGACGGTGTCTCGCGAGCGAACACTGCAACGAAGTGTTGCGCACTTCGTCGTACGACTTCATCGCGCCTCGCGAACGGTTCAGCTTCGGAGACGTGAGTGATGATGGCTTCCACTTCGGATTTTATACTTCGCCCCTTGGACATTTGTCCCCCTGGAACGCGGCCTGCGTACGTCAAGGAAACAGACCTCAATCGGCAGAAAGAGGGAAAATCCTCAACAAAAGTTCAGGATTCAAAGGACAAATGACTAAGTTATGTGTGACGATTACAGCAGCCGTTGCGCTAAACCGTAGGACAGGTGACTCGCCAAAGGTAACGCGCAACACACACACACACACACACACACACACACACAGAGCAGAGCGTCTCTGCTTGCGCATGGAAGCGTCAACTCGGAACGATGATAAACAAACGATGCCTTCGCCGTTGAGGACGAACTGTCAAGAAGACAGCGACAGCCGCTCGAACATCTAAACGAGTGAAATTCTATTGAACATAAACCACTGGACCGGTTCGTGTTCGAATAAATGCTCAACAAAATATTTGTAGGGGGACTGACAAAATTGTCTAACTGTCGTCCGTCATTTTGTGACCGTTTCAGCTGAGCAACAGTGAGGTCCGCGTTATGACGAGCGCTGCGCTTCACTGTTCTCACTAGAACTGACCGCCAAACGAGGTTTAGAGGCGTTTTTTAGAGCCAGTCGATCTCTCAGTACGAAGTTGCCTATTTTGATCGCGGGGTGCCGCGGCGCGTGTCCGTCCCTTCGTTAGTTTCTGCCATAGAATTATTTCTGTGACGGCGTTCAGTTGCGTCGACGTCGCTCTCAAGGCCTCCTACGCGAGGCGATTCTCGTCGTCCTCAACGTTTCTCTGATTCATCTGATTCTATTTATGTGTTTTTGTCAAGTTTGGCGTTAGTTCGCTATCGACTGGAGCGTTTAGCGTCGTCGTCGTCGTCTATCGAAGCTTCACCATTTGGATGCTGTCGCAGTTCGTTGTCGTCTGTCTATTCGTCGACGAAGACTTCGGTCATCGACCTCATTCATATAGGGCGGCAATCGTCGCGATGGATCGAGGCCACCGATGGCACTAGAGAGAGATTTCATCAACGTGATGAACAACTGAGGTAAGGAGAGGTCCGATGCTGTTCGTGTCGCGCGCGGACCGAGCGACCTGTTCTTTCGAGTGCGCGTCACGTGGCAAAGTTCGCTTTGCCAATTGTAAGATTATAGCGGCCTAGCGGCTACGAGACAACCGCCATTCTATGTAGAACTGTTGACTAGTTGGGAAGTTGAGGTAGGGATGAAAGGACGAGGAGGAGGCGGCGGCGGCGGCAGTCTGCAATCTCGTGAAGAGTAGAGGAGAGATAAAGATGAGATGACTCTCCTCGAACGAGTCTTTTGCCGTAAGGCACTCGAGAGCAGCGTCGTCCGAATGGATGCAGAAGCAGCGTCAGAAGCGGAATTGTGGCGCGACCACGAGATCGGTCCGAAATGGGACCCAGTCATTCAGTGGCATGACGAAGATGACTAGAAGCTGCTGGATTGTCCGTCGCACCCGGTCGCACTTCTTAAAGCAAAGACTACCTTATTTCTGGCCGTGTCCTGTCAAGAGAAATGCAAGCGGCATGTAGGGGATGGGTGCAAAGGGCTAGGTGGTACATTAGCATTTGAAAAAGACCTGCTTTCTTGACTATCTTTCGCTCAGCGTCTGGCTCGCCGTTGATGGGACGTTGAGCGCTGCTCACAGCCACAGCACCGCTGCTGCTGCTGCTGCTGCTGCGCCCGCCAACTAAGCAGAGCTGACGAGGTAACGAAGTCCCTCCGGGTGCAGGTCACGTCGTGCAGTTGCACAGCCCCATTGCTCTGTTGCTGCTGTCGTTGTTGTTGTTGTCGTTGTTGTTGTTGCTGCTGCTGCTTCGAGAGCACTAACCCACCGAGCGAGTGCTATATCTCGTCGTCCTAACTAACTCCCTTCGTAGTCCCCCGGCTGCAGCTCACGAGCCCCATGGCAAACCGCATCTACGATCTATACGATGGTCAGGCAGCGTTCGCCTCAAAGATGCGTCACGCGCGGCTAGTGATGATGATCCGTATGTATTCGTAGATGTATCCCTTCGACGGCACGCCCGTCAGACGTCTGTCTATCCTCCAGCTCACTACTCCCCTTGTGCCATATCCCTGAGTAGCCGCCGATCAGGTGGATCCGAATGCGCTGTTAGCGAACTGGCCGATGGCTGTTCCGAACGCCGTATTCGTTCGTGTGTCGTATCGGGAATGGCTAACGTCTGTGGACCTCAGTCAGCTCAGCCGTTCGTGTCATGGCTACGTGGTTGCCTCGACACTCACTCGTAGCTCAGCATCGGCGCGTGCCATCTTCTGCATCGACTATTGGTAACCTCTACAGCCGACATAGATCACCTGATCAGCATCACAAACAACATCCCTAACAGTCGTCTATGAACGCTTCACGTACGTGGCCACGTACGACGTGGCCGACACAATTAGAGCAAACACGAACGAAAGGTTCTGCTTTCAAAACCCCTTCGCACGAGCCGCCGCCCCCGCCGCCGCCCCTGCCGCCGCCCCCGCCGCCGCTCCTGCCGCCGCCGCCCGTGTTGAGGACTTTATTAGACGTTTGACAGAACGTAACAGTGCGTGCGCGCCATCCGAAGGCCACCCCTTTCGTTCGACGATTCCGTACACGATTTAGGAAGACAAATGACTCAAAGCATTAACGGCTTTCAGAACAACAACAACAAAAAAACATAAAAAAACGCGAATTCGTTTCGATATGATATTACCGTTTCGGATCGACTTCAGCTGATTCGAATAGCGTCCATTAGTAGAATGACTCCACGATAGAGTTCGGTATTATATTTCGGCTAGACGATAGCGACTACTCGAGTAGTAATCGAGTAGTGCGCGTAAAATAAATTTAACTCATGCAGATGATGATGATGATGAGTTGTAATTTGTTCGATGATCGTTTGCGGACACAATAACGTCAGCGCGGAACCGCAGACTGCGATGCGCGTTCACAGAATGTGTTTAATTGTTAGGTAATTAGTGCCAAGAAGAACGGCTCTCGTTACAACAATCGTCGCTTCGGCCATGGAAGCTTTCAACAAAACGATTACATGATTTATGGTTGTCTTGTTTTCGCTGTTTATTTTTCGTTAACTTTTCACTCTCCTCTTCTATCCGAACGGTTGGCCTTCCGTAGACCCATATTTGCTTTTCATGTCAACATGGCTGATCATGTCTGGGCTAAACATGTACACGAATATTTATTACCGCTGTCATGCGCTATATGAAGAACATTTTTTTTCACTATATATATATATATATATATATATATATATA
>MNPL01001019.1:0-20611 GCA_002081605.1 Tropilaelaps mercedesae | reverse complement strand
TATATATATATATATATATATATATATATATATATTAAAGCCACATTACAGCTTTGGAGTGCTCGCGTTTTACTATAGGTCAGCGTGGCCGATAACACCGCTCGGCCCTGCTCAAGGCCAGAGCCGGGCGCACCATCGGAGCGAACGAGATACGGTGCTAATCTGCAATGACACCTTCCTTCCCTTCACGATTTATTTATTCCCCGGAAGTGGCCCAGCACACCTAAGTGAGTCGCTACGATTACTCGCCAGCGGCAGTTCAGCATAGAAGAGGGCACACTGACTTGGGACTACAGCGCTCAGTTAAGTGCTGCAGCCAAGAAGTACGTTACACCAGCCTAGAATAGATCGACCGGCAGGCAGGGACGAATTTCAGCCCCTCTGGGAAACCTGGGGATCCATCTAGCATTGGAATGGGCAGAGATGCGGTATCAGGCGCAGTTTATTGGCACATAGGTCATCCTTATCCACTCCTAGCGGGTAGACGAGTGGATGATGACGAACTGGCAAGTTGGTCGCAAGCTGTAATGCAGCGTAATTCGCACTCATGCTTATTGTTTTTTGTTCACCAAAATGAGAGAACGTTGAAAGTGACACCAATGACAAAGCTATTAACAACATTTGGCAAATTCAGTTGCCGTCTAACGAGTGAAGTAACAATTCCGTTCTGCAACGATTCAAAAGTGAAAACGCATAAATTAAGTATATCGGAATTTACAATAATGAATGCAGTATAGACTAGTCAGGACATCTATGTTAGACGCCAATTGTCGCTTCCCCGTTTAAGCTAGAGTCCTAGCATTCCTACTGTTTTGCGCTGGGTGTTGCATTAGGTGTCCAGCTTGGTGGATTAGTGCATTCGTGTGCGCCTTGCGGTCGGAGGAAACATGTAGGTGCACGGGCTCGATCCCCGTCGTTGCACATTTACATTTATATGGGGTCCATATTACGAAGTAATTCAAAAGTGGTAGCGTGAACTTTAAATATTGGCTAATGGTCAGCCTTAAAGAAAAAAAGTGTTTGCTATCTCGCAAAACAATAAAAAACACTCTACCGAAAATACCCTAATATACAGTATGTGGTGGACTACCAGCTAAAAAATTTACTTTGGTGTAGCCAATTACCAAATAATCATCTAGAATATCAAAAAGACGTTGACCACGTTAATATTATTTGCTAAGAATTTCAACCGTTTTTCCTCAGTAACGCTCTATAACGACGCCTTGGCAACAAAGTATTTCTGTATAGGCACAAAGGTTACCAGCTGTTAGATCCCTTTACAATATCAAGTAAAGAGTAGCTTTCATGCTTCGGCCTCTCCACAACTAATTCCACTCAAAGTATACATCTTCTGTGATTTTTTACCTCCCAAAATCTTTAGGATCTAGTGGCAAGGGTGCATCCAGTATGCCCATTTTGGATCCATATAAGATCCACACGACAAAACGTCGCTTGTATGACCATGGCCGTTACAGCCGACAATATCTTAGTGATCTTTCCATTTTAGAGCAGTACACCTGTTCAAATCTACCAGCTAATATCTTCTATTTCAGTGTATAGCTACCACGGCCAATTTGTTACTTTGAAGGATGAACGCATCAATGGTCAAGATTAAAGGAGATGCAACTCCGCGTTTCCATATGGTTGTCATCACCGCCCAGAGTGCACCGGTCAACCACCCCACCCAGAACGTTGGCCAGTATCGCATCACGCACCGCAGGGAGCCCTCTTTTCTGCTCTATACTCTCGTAGAGCGCCATCAGAGCGATCCAGCTGAACGTGACATGTCATCCTCGCTCAAGCGGAGGACCCAATCGGAGCTGATGGTTGCATTGGTTTAGCTTTTTTCACGCTGGTTGTACGAAATACGGAGAAAACTCAAGGAGGCGTCGTCAATGGAGACGTTCTACCCGAACGGAAGTGATGTTAGGGGGAGTGGCGATACGAAATAAAGAGATCTCGACAGAATACTCGGGAGAGAAATGACTCAACACTGAAAGCCCAAAGAGATTCAACTGCCACGCGCAGCCACTTGGGTGACCGCAACCAAATCACTTCAACGTCAGGCGACAGTCCGAAATAGACCGGACCGCTGGCCGCTAAGGCGGCAGAAAACAGTAAAAGCAGTATTTGCCTTTGATAACTACTGACCTCTGCCAGTGGCAAGAGTAGAAAGGTAGAAGTGGCGCCGCGGTAGCCCCATTGGCTGCCGCGAGCATGTTTGACATCCACATTGGGCTTTGCAGGTACTGAATGTACACAATAGCATATAGAGATACGCAATACCAACGTCAATAACTTCGTTAGTTGTTCGTATGCAATAGATGGATGAAGGACATTTGTAGTTGAAAGGTGCTATATACCGCAAGTAACATGGCACAGCATATCTCGCAGGGTAAATAAGAGTTTAGAGCGTCCAACGTTTATTGTAGTTGTCAAGTCTGCCGGACTTGTGCTTGCGACAACAGAAATCGTGCGTTCGATGATGTTTTAAAACTAATCTTGTTTTAAAAGAAATATGATAAAAACAGCTGAATCTATTCTCAAAAACATCATTTCTAAACGAGTACATACTTATCTACTTTTCCTAAACTTTTTCATTTTCTTATTCTGGCCACTCATTGTCAACATTGAAAACCTCTTCGTACGTTCGGACTAAAACGTCTAAACTGGCTTCATTTTCTTTGCGGAGGAGACATCTGGCCAATAAATATCTGCCTGTAACGTGAAGAAGTGAGTCTGTTCCCCTCTACTTACAACAGCCTCGTCTACCTCCGATTTCCTTTCCATTCCTCTCTATAGGAAGGTTGCATTCTTCCTGTTTTCGGACCTTCTCCCGCCCACTCGCCTGTTCCTGCCGCATCTTTGCAGGTCTACAATAATAAGTGGAACCCCCAGAAGTCGGCAACCCTTCGTTCGCCAAGACGGCCACGCAGATAGAGGGTAAGTGAGTCTAAAGTACTCCACACTCGTAAACTCTGCCCCTGGGAAAAAGCGGCTTGTAGGCCTAGTAATAGGAGTTGAACTAGCGGTCGCTGTATCCGTCGAACGTTGTCGAGACGAACAATTTTGTCGTCCGGGCCTTGTTGAAATCAGCCGCCCCACTTCCCTTCCATAACCCCCACTTACGCATCGAAGAAGATGGCCGAAAGAGAATAGCGCAGCGGAACGGCTCTTACGGTTGAGTTTCGAAGACACCGGAAGAGAAGAACACTGGTTTGTTTGCGACACAGCAAAGACAAGAAGAAATGCAACGAATAACTCAATCGGGTCCGAGTTTCCGATTGCTTGAGTCCTTCGATTGTAGCTCCTGGTGTGTTCGCCAAAGTCTTCTATGTACACGAGTGTACGCTAACGTGCTGGTCCTGGTAGATCGACGATAAAACTAAAGTGTTTCTTGGTTTGAACTTTGTCCGACAAGTTGGGTTTGTTCGACGTTTCAGGGCCGCCAAGATTGACGGAAATACGTAGAGAAGTCACACCATGTGTACGCTTGTGTATCTGTGTGTGTATGCCTCACAAACCTAGAGGGCCACAATTCGGTATAAAACCTTTCCACTAAGAAAGAGAAAAATATCACCTCTACTGCCGAGGCATGTGCCGAAGTAGTGATTGTGCTGCACGGTCAAGCGTCGAGATATCGACTTTCTTCTGTGTTCAGGCTGTGCCACTGTATGTCTGTGTTGAAGGTAAAACCTCAGCTCTCCACAAGGTTGAAATTGTTGGACTTCAGCGACGAGTCATGGGGATTGTGTCGTAAAACATGCACAAGATAGTAGTACAGGTGGCTCCTTCCAAATATAACCCTACGATATCGTAATGATGAGAAAAGTAAAACTACCGAGCTATCAAATCATAGCAGTACATGTGAAATTCAGAAATTGCCCATGAGTAGTCTAAACTATCTAATATTTATCGATATTTTGTCTGACACGTAGGCTATTCTTTATGATAGCTATCTTCCGTCCAGTACTTTAGGTACGGCCTAAAAGGTGAAACTCTGTTAATAAACACCTCGTTTTCATGGGTTCACCAACACGGACAGAGTTTGTGAGCTAAATGGATGAGTACTTTGTGTAAACTGCAGTCGCGTTAAAAGTAAGCACTATGGAAATAATAATAACTATGGAAAATTGCTATACTGATTGAAAATAAAGCACTGTTTCTGCAACCCTGTGCATATAAATCTTTTTGCACCGTTTAAAACTGCTATCACTAAACGGCTCCTCACATAATATTGATATTAGCGTTTACAAGTTTTTTACAGTATGTTATGATCAACTCGATTAAATTTTGTGGTGTGTTGTCATTTAGACATAGGCACCGGTCGTATTCTTAATAAGCCATGTAGATCTAGATTTTCACCTAGCAGAGTCCCGTGTATCCCCCTCTAAAATATGTTCGTTTGGGTAAAATCGACTTTCCTTAGCAACGAGTAGATGTCGTCGAAGTGAATTATATTTGGAACTAATAAAACGATGCCCCGTGTTTTATAGAACAACAAACACAGAGCCAATGTTCGCTAGCCTCCTAGGTCCCACGGCACAACACAGCTAGACGTTTTCCTTTTCAAATTGTTTGAAAAGTCAACTGAATGCTAATTAGCCCCTCGAGCATTAGCAAACTCGAGGACATCACATTGTAGCGCTCTTTGATCGAACTGGGCCGGATTTATCCGTAGATGTGGTCGAAAACTGGAGTGCCGCATAAATATTAACAAAAACTCTGGAGCAAATCCGATAGCGTTAACTTTATAATAATAAAACAATTGAATATCCCGACAAAAACTGATTCTCTGAGTTTTTTGCGAGTTTTACAGAAAGCTTTGCAAAACTTAATGTACTAAAATTTTGAGCAACAAGATGACGATTATCAACGTAGCGTTTAAGTTCCTTATATTTCTAAGGACATCCTAGAGAAATTATCCCCAAGTCATTTTACTACACTTCAGAGTATGATCTTCTCTACAATTCTGCGATCTTCCCCTTACTCACGTCGTGTCACCTAAATGCGCAGAAGAGAGTTGGGCTTCCGTATCTTGACGACAGTTAGTAATTGTAGAAACGGAAAAGCGCATAACTCACAACGCCTAAGAAAGCCTGGAATGATCCCTTAAATCATAAATCTCTTGAAAAATTGGAAAAGTCACATAGGAAAACGAGTGTAAAATCGTCTTCTTTATTGCGATTAAGGCTGTAGACAATTGAATGCCGAGTGTTTTCACAAGGGGTAGAATATCTTCCTCTCAAGGATCGAGCGCGTCAATGCCTGACACCTATCTAAACGGTGTCTAAGAACTTACTGCCAGATACTTCTTGCATTTGCACAAAAGAGAAGGCGGCAATTTGCTTGTAAAATCTGATTGAACGACACCTTTATACTGGAATAGGGTATACTTTGGGCTTAGCCGCCTCAATGGTGGCTATCGTCAAAAACAATACGTATATGTTTGTGGAGTGAGTACATGCTTCTAGGCCGTTTATACTTTTTGTGTAACGTCCTGTTACCCAGATTACGAGTCGTGGTAGGCCGAGTGAGCTGGTGAGCGGATGGATGAATATAGTTGCTGGTCGTTCTCTGCATGTGTGTGTGAGGTCCACTTCCCGGGAAGGCGAGATTCTCATGGGGGCCGTTGTTTCGCAGCCACCAACGAAAGACAGAACTAGCTTACAGCCGAGTGCTTGCCGGCTGGCGTACAAGCCGGCTCGACGTCAGAGTGCATACGGCTCTTGCCTGGATTCTTCAGGCCTTAGGACCGTCCCTGGCTACCAGCTCCCCCGAGGTTCCACTAATGTGCGCCCATGTAAATGACGAAACAGGAACGAACAATGGCACGAGACATCGTTACGTCGGTTACGTCTCGCCTCTCTTGGCCCACTTTCCTCTCAGCCTAACGTGTCTCCTTGCTCTCTCCTTGTGTATAACCGTAAGTATCGCGCGGTTCGGCATCAAATCGCAGCGTAATGCACTAGAACCTGGCACGCTTCCAATACCTGTATCAAATTGACACGCTACCAACAGCCAGACGTGATTCTGGGATGCACTATTTAGTCTAGGAGGTTGTCGGCGTTCGCATATACGTCGCGTAGACGAACGTGACGCTGCATTCCAATGCGGTGGTCTGATGTAGTGTATCAACACCGCTACTTCTACGCGCGCACCTTTCGGCGGCCATGCACATTCTGCTTACCAACCATAGGGAACGTAGACACCCATACGGGAAACGATTGTAGATGGCGCAGCGCAATCCGGCAAAGCGGTAGCAATTCTACTCCATGCTCCGAGACCAACGGGGAGGCTTGCTACAGCGGGATCTAGGAAAACGAAAGTGAAAGAGAGTGAGAAAGAGACACAAAAGGTAGATAAAGAGATGTTAGTGGGGTCAGATGGACATGAGTCAGTTAGCTAATCAGGTTGAGATGTTCTTGTTAGGAAGACGTGCGCATAGCCTCTTTATCGCGTGAAGTTCTCACGCAATAAGGGAACGTCGTCATTTATCCTACGTGAGTGCAATACGCATGAGACTGCATGCAGGCTTCTCTCGTGCCTGTTGTAATTGTTTAGGCTTGCAAGCAATATTTTCGTTGCAATTTTGTGCATAGCAGGAGCTAAGGCTGATGCAATGTGTCATTTTAAGTAGACACAGGTTAATTCGAGACATATGACACCATTATTGGTGAAACGGGAAGGCAAAAGGGGGCTGCCTGTAAAGAACCTAGTGAACTACATAGTACATTTAATAGTCTGCATTACAATCAGATTCACCTCTATTCACGAGCGGACGACTCTAGTGATTTGATAAGTACATTCGAAAATCAATTGAAACCACTGTATCTTCGCGCTGAACCATTTCCACTAAGAGCTTTGCAGTGCCAGTCGTGCTTCGAAACTTTAAGGTTTCGCTTCAGGTGCCAAAATATATGGAGGATGCCAAGACAAAATACGAAAACTAGTTTGATTCTTTTTGGATCCGTTTTGCTTATTTGTACACCTTGAAAACTCTAACAGCTAGAATACTCGCCGCCATTAGGAATTTATATGATAAAGACCTTTCAGTCATTCGTAATCAATCCAAGATCGTTTGGATTATTCGTAAATCCGTATTTAGGACCACTCTGCTATTTCAGGAAAATCAGCATACAAAAATCACATCGTACGGATTCGAAACGAGATTATGTCATGATTTTCTGTGGCTCTTTGCGTTTGTTCTCTTATTGTCATTGTCCTCTATACGGACTCATACGCTATTTCGCGCTGGTGCTTTCCTTTTCTGGATGTGCTGTAACCAACCACTCAGCCGAAAAGAGACAGCGTTAGAACTTGGCTCGTGCCGGCGCTCAGTCCGAAAACGCGGCGTACGCTCGTTTGTTCCGTGTGGTGCCGAAGGCGCGGCTTGCGTTAGGCCACCTTTGCCTAGCCGCTGCCAGAGCACGAATACTGATACTGACTACGCCATAAGGACGAAAACTGCCGCATAGCTATGCGCAAAGGGCTGTAGCCTCAAAAACGATGCACGCGCTCCTGCATAGAGCTCCACACCGTTTCTCTCATACGATAGTCAAACTTGTCAGTTATTTTCGAAATACCCGTCTACCTGTGACGAGTTCTCACCAGAAATATCTTTAGCATATTCGGGAGGTCGCGCCGTTAAAAATGACCTCTCACTAAATTCATAAATGAAAGGAAGCACAGAGACGGCATACAAAATCGCCATAAAATACGAATAGCCTAGAGGTCGAACTGCCGAACCTTGCCATGGGTATCGCCGATTCGAAGGAAGGCACGTTCGACGTAGTAGAGAGGGCAGATGGATCCACGTTTTATATAGTGCAGGTCGCGAGGGGGAGACTTGAAGGTCGGGCGTTTTATATTGCAGGTTGGCTAGTCGAAGTGCTACTGTACCAGGACTTCAATGTCGATGCCTGCGATAGAATCTCCGATTCGATTGATACAATGTGCCAACAAGGCTCAAGAGCAACTGCGCGTTCATTTTGTGAAATTTTGTCTACTTTAACCCGCTTTCAAAAATTGTTTCTGCTTCATAGTGCCTTTTAAACGCTTAACAATTCGAACATTTAACCAAAATACCATATTCATGGAATATTATAGGTAAAACTCGCCTAGTATTATAATAATTTAATTAGGCGCAAAACGTTTGTCACAACATACATAGCTTTAATCTTTAAGGTATAAAATCAAGTTAGGCTAACCTACCGGCAGACGATCTGTCTTGCGTTGAGCAAGGTAGCTTGTCTGCCATTTTCCAAATTCTATTTTCATATTAAATCCAGTATTAGACCTTATCATTGAGCAAAAATGCATCAAAACGAACACAGAGCAACGGTTTAAGCTTTCAAAAAGTATTTTTCTCTAACAGGGTGCAATTTGCGCTAACCAAAAACAACTGAATGAAACTTTTTAAGCAAGAAGGCATTGTATGAAAAAAGGAAACTATCTCCAACGGCTCGCCTAACTCGTACCTACTCCTATAGCAAACGCAAAGATCGATGGTATATGTCAAATAGCGCTACAAAACGCCCCTGCTCAGTTTGTGCTTTAACATTCTATTTTTTCTGGTTTCCTAACCTGTGTTCAGCTGCAGGGCCAACCCACAAGTTGTAACATAATTTAGCTGAAAGTGAAAGAACAAAACAGGGAATACGCCTAGAAAGTTAATAAGTAAACGGGTCAGTACTAATTCATTTCAGGATTATTTTAACAGATTGCTGCTTTTATTAGTACTCATAACATAGTCATACCTAATGTCTCAGTTTGTTCTATGACAACCAAGATGCATCGCTAATACTCTTCGTTTGCACGTCAGCCCGAAGAGGATCACACCTCTCTTTTCTTAGTCGAGTATTATAATTATGCATGGAATGGGAGAATGTAAGGAGTTGTGGCACTCGTTCAACTGGAGAATTTCATTTCACTTCCTTTCCGACAACTTCGCCTTGCCTTCTGCGAATACAAAGCAGCAGCGACGAAAACAAACGCAAACCTCACAGAACGAAGTCTTACGCCGACTTCCTACTTCGTTTCCCTCTTGAGCTTAGCATCTCCGTCATTAAAAGCCAATGTTCGCAAAAGTGGAAAGCACGTCGTTAGTACACACACACGCACTCACACAATCAAACCTTCAACAGCAACAAGCGCCCAAAGGAGCCGAAGCTGGAAAACAAAGGCGGGACAGAGCCTTGTCTTAGACGCTTCGTAGTAAGGACTGAATGAGACCATTGCGTCGATGTGTTGCAAGGGGTGTCAATTTAACTGGGTAGTGGTTCTGAGGTTGTTAGTCGAGTTTTTGGTGTTGTTGTTGTTGCTACTGTTGCCGCCATGGCTGGAGCACAAAGTACTTTTTGATGCGATGTCATCAACCACACAAACGAAGTTGACCTCTTTCTACTTCTTCGATGGCGCGTGCGCGCTCTAGATTTCGTTGTAAAATCCACTTGAAGATTGTTAAGAGAATGACTTCGGATACGTTGTAATGTCGCTTTTCATCAGCTCTTCTTTTTATCATTCCACGTGTACGCGTCCCCAAGCACGGATAACGACCAGCCATTAGATCAGCTACCATAATGATAAACCAATAATTTTCAATGAGAGACAGATAAAAAGATACCGAATGGTGCCGAGAGATGTAGCTCTGTGTGTCAAAATCAAACTCGTCAAAGTCAAAAACTAGTAGATCGACTTTTCTATCGCACAGTAACATTTTTCTATTCCACAAGGCCATCGCCAGGAACTTACTGAGCTGAGAATATGGCCCGAAGTCGCATTATGGAAATTATTAAAAGTCAAACTAATTAATTTTACGTTTATTGACGGACGCAATTTCATAACGTTTTGAGGCGAACGTTATTGGCTAAAATTGGATATCAACTGCATTTGTAAGCGTAGAATACAGTCCAATGCGTCTGATATAATACGGATAATCACTTGATTTCGCAATAAAGTACACATGAGCAAGGTGATAGCGTTACAGCGATTTAGTTACTGATATATGAGAATCATCAAGGCCTCACCTGAACCATCAGGATACACAGCATTAAAACTATATGGAGACATATTTACACGGGTAGACAGCGATTCGATATTATGACAGAATTCAGAACGTTTTATATTTTAGACGTGCTTGATGGTTATTTTCTGTTCGATACTGGCTGTCTTTAGTGGGCAAAGAAAAACAGATTACGGTGGGGAGTACGGTAAGGTACACATATGGTGGGGAGTTGCAATAAAGCAATTAGAAGAGTGCTCCATCGACGAACATAGAAGTTCATAAACCCAACATTTTTTTTTAGCAGTTTCAGAGCACATCGTATACATGAAACGGTGACGATATTACGGTATTCAGCGGAACAGCCCGAATTACAATTGCAGTAAGGGACTATTTGTACAGTTCTAAGTACAGTGCCAACTATGACAACGAAGTCTTCGCTCAATTTGCCAGGAAATTAGGTAAAAGAATCGGAAGCTGAGAAAGTTGAACTAGCAAAGCGACCGTCCTGAAAGACCACTTCTTTTCACCCGGAATGAGTAAATAGTTATTGTGGTCGTCCAGTTCAAATTTTTTTTATTGATACGTGTTGTTTTGTTTGCGAGCATGCGGCGACATTTCTACTAAACGAGCAGATGGCCAAACTAATACAGATTTTGTTCTTACTTTCGTAAACAACTCATTGAAGTGATTAAGCACGAATGCAAGCTCGACCACTGAACACGACGGCACTGTCCTACGGAATGCATAAAAATTCATAAATAGCATTGATCTTGTTTCTTATAATCGAGTTATGACTCGACAATTGCATATTGCGTAGAGAACTGTCTTGCAGTGACCAACACATTGTTCTTCGTTTCGATTGCGCCAACGTTGCGTAGAAGGGGTGTCTCTGTCTTAACTAAAATTTTACTGGAAACGTTTCAAATTTAGGATTTTCAGTTCAAGCAAGGATGATCAGTCAGTTCAATAGGATAATCAGTCCAGACAAGGATTTCATCCGACTTGTGTATATATGCCGTCAACACCGTGATCACATTACGAACAATAGTGCTTTTTAAAAGTGTGTGCCAAACCGAATCACTTGTGTTAAACAATTAGTAGGTGACAAAGACGAAGACGAAGCGACTAAAGACGAAGTGATAATGTCCGAAACAATAAGCTAAAAGAGTACTTTAGAAAATTACTGACATTTATAAAAAAGCTGATTCGAGACTTTGGACAAAGACTGCATTAGGCAAAGGCTGCAAAAGCAAGCACCGGGCCAAGGATCATAAAGGAATAGAAATTCACAGTAAAGACAAAAAAGTTGTAGATATACGAGCAACCGCCTGAAAGAGAGTATTGGGTTTATCAACAAATATGACATGTACGTGATAATAGGCATGTGGCTTAACCGCGTATTGCACATATCATCATTGAAAAATACGTAGGAAACCATATTTGAACTTCCTTGGCAACCCAGGGAGCTTTCAGTAAGCACCAACAAGGGTTTACTGAAGGAGAATGTTTCACAATACATTTAGTGGATAAAGTTGAGGATTGGGTCATTTAGGCCAAAGAAAAATATTTTGTAGTTGCATATATTTTGATTTCTCGGAAGTCTTCGGTGAAGCAACTCACTTTTATATAAACTTAGTATTGATAAATTGGTACATTCACTGTTAGATCGATTGCGAGCTATCTGAGCAACCGCTCGTTCTCCGTTAAAATCCATAACCGCTCCAGCCGTTTTACCACCTGCCTTTCTGGTGTTCTTTAGAGTAGTTACTTGGGACCGATTTTAATATTAATGTATATTTTGGGCTGAAGTGACACAGTTCCGTCTAGGATTGGTCATAAACTGGATGCAGATGACCTTACGTTGTACAACCCTTCTAGAATTGAAGTTAAATACAAAGAGCTAAAAAGTTTAATAACTTCAACGTCTCAATAGCTGGTCCCAGTCATCGCACACTCCGAATTATAACTATCGAAAACCGCACGTGGAAGACACCAATCTGTTCCTCATAGTACACCCTGAATCATAGACAATAAAAACCGTACGTAGCTTTGGTAAATTTCTAATAAATTTCAATTGCATTGGTCCCAATTGTTATATTTTTGATGCAGTCGACGTAACGCGTTCAATCCACTTACTAAATCTGACAGTTATCATAAGCGTTTGAACATGATGATGAATAATAATATATACAGCGGTATAATAGTATCTTCTGTAGTCGTTACCAGAACGAAATGTATAAATTAACATTTTTTCTTTTCGTGCATGAAAGTTTCGTGCATCTAGAAAGATTTTATTGAAACTGAATTGATTTCCAAACCCTACTAATGTCTATTTTCGGCTCTTAATAGTTTTCTTAACACTCTTTGCAAAACTTTTTTTTATGTAAGTGGGCAAATCTGACGACAGAATTGAAAAGAAAGTGAGGTTATTATATTTGAATTTACTTAATAATCATTGTTGTTGAGATAAAAGCCATTAAAAGATATATCTTACGATATGTATATCATCAAAGGCTTGTTACAGTCAAAATGTTGTGACGTTACCGTATTGCAAACCACGCACTCCTATAATGCACGATAATATTCGTTACGTAAATTTCATTCAAAATTCTCCATAGTAGAATATAGTTTTTCTAATAATTTTAGCTACAAAAGTCTATAAGTTTGCAAAATATTCATATTACCTACCAAGCTGCTTTATTAAATTTATTAATCATTACGATATTCCCCCTTTTGCACATCGATTTCAAATCTTCACTCATGCGGCATCCCATGGATTCAAACTACCACTACAAAGATAAAGGTTAAAAACAACGAGCGCGACAAGAAACAACTATAGCGTCTGCTAAATACATTTGTTTTTTAATGAAAAGCTTTAAATATTTTCAGTTACACGACATTTTCGATTTGAAATCTCACGATCTGGTGACAGGCTTTTCTTGTAGGATAAATAATTTCGTTAAAAGTTATACATGCATAGGTAAAACTTCGATTTTAATACTCGAAATAATTTGCAACCAGTGAGGCTCGATTTACCGTGCCTGTCAATTAAAATGGGAAAAAAAAACTAAATTTCTTATTTGCTTTGAAATGTTTTTATGCCCCTATCATATACGACTCCATAATTCTTCACCACCAACTTAATCAATTTATAACTCCGTACAGGCTCTACCAGATAAAATTGTGCATATTAACATAAGATGAGGAAAAGGCGGCCTTACAAAGAAATTACTCTTGAGAGATTAATATGGGGATCTAGTGCATCTAAAAATCTTTGTCAGCGAATGCAAACTTTATATGTTGTTTGCACTATTGAGAAGGTAACCTAATTTTCAGTATTTGACTGTTGGATGTTTAAATATTAGCAAACGTAGGCGAGCTTCTATGCGGAATTGCGTTAAAAATGGAAATTTTTATATCTGCGCTAAATTACTATTCTATTTTCGTTAACATGTTGTATATCACTGCTTAGCACATCCCCCAAACAAGACAGGTCGATTTTTGTCGAATTTTCCGATTAAACGAGTGTTCTTCAAATCCCGGCAGGTTCAAATTTATCCATGGTCACTTTAACCCAAATTTCTATGTCAGCCGATACACCTGACACCGAAAACAATTACCTTCTATTTTTTTGTGTGAAATGTGCCCAATCCTTGATACAAAACACGTCGACGGAGGCTAAAATTAATTTTCCACTCTACGGATGTTTTCCTTTCTCACTTTAATTAATGTAAGAGCTACGTTATGTTTTTCAATACCTGAAAACTAGTTCATTCAGTTAGAGAAATAAACAGTAAATGCTAAGCAACGGGAATAAGAAACCTCCGCAACAGTAGTCGATAATACATTTTTTGAAAAATCTATATGAAATTAAACGAGTAACAGATGTACTACTGAAATGCCACACTCGGCTCGTAGCACTCCACTGTTAAATACATATGCTATTCCAGTGCCTAATTGCCCAAATATACATGTCGCTGACTCCTTAATAAGGCATAGAGCGCCAAACGATCTAAATGCGTATATCTGCGAAACAGTGAGTAACCTATGGCAGATCGTTATCGAGTGTTTACTCCGTACATCAATCTAACTTTACCGTTTATGAACCTAGAAGGCAGCACGTACCCATGGAAGCCGCACAGGAATATAGCCTCTGGCAACTTCTCTTTTCCTGTCCATGTTTATGCGATCATCAAACGCATCTACTAGCTTTCTGGCATCATTCCCCCAATTCAACGATCCTAGCTTACCAAGGCAGCGCTTTTTGCCACAGCCATATCACGTATAATACGCTGTGTCGCAACAAATAGCACGCATAGCCACTCCTTAGTTAAATAGCTTTTCGATAGTAGTACTGTTTACTACCAATCGGACCAATATTGACTTTACCTTCAACGCTGCTTTATTCCATTTGTATATATACTGGAAAGTTGTTACCGCCAGTGTGATCATTAGTGCCCCTTGTTGTTTTCTGTTGTGGCAACGGTATACTAGAATTCTTTTACTACAATTTTTCTTGTTGTAACAACACGCTAATGAGTTTTTTTTTGTCAATGTGGAGATTATTATTATGATTCAAAACCTACCTCATTAACTGTAATACAGGGAATAAAATGAGTGTTCATTTTCTGAAAAATCTTAATTGCATTACATCCAAAAAGCTTCTAAAGGTGTACCTACATATGTTTACAATTCGAGAACCTGTTAATTGAATAGGCTAGCTTTTTTATATTAGTTCCACACCTACTATTGCACTCTGTATTGGCGAGCAGATCTGACATATGCTCCTACGCCCCTCTGTCTGGCTATTGGCTGGCTGTTTCAAGAAACCTACTTCTATCGGGTGCCCACTCGACGGGTATCCTTGGCTGTTCGTTTGATGGGATCTTGCCTCAAGCAATGGACCATAGCGCGCTGGGCAAGTTAGCAGAAGCTGAGAAGTCCGAAACAGATCCTGTGTATGGAGCTCGATGGTGTACAACTCCACCAGGACTTTGGGATGGGAAAGAAAGAAAAAGAAGAAAATGCTATCGATAGAGAAAATAAGCTCGATCTACAGCTTCTGCTGCTGTATTGGCCCCATCATTACTAACCTCTTGGGCATCCTTCACTGTGCGTATAGGTAGTGGACATTACTGACGTCGTGTCAGCTGACGAAACGTCATTTGGTACACTTCGTTAGTGCTACGAAGAACAGAGCAACGCATGCCGGTTTATCGTAGTAGTGGAAGCCAATCAATTGGATGCTTTCGTATTGTTCTACCGACGTGTGTATATGCCTTGAGGTGTACCGATTGGCGTAGCCCTTATATAGACTTTGCTTAGATTATATATGATGCATACTAGAGGATGTATGCATGCGCTTCTGCAGAGACCCGCTCTTTTGAAATGATGTGGTCCTTAAATAGTTTGTAAAATCATACAAACTTTTATTCTTTATTTTAAAACAAGGTTATTCAAATATAGCCTAAACATTTCCCTGTGAGATCAGTCATTTAAAAAAAAAAAACGAAAAAAAAAGGAAAAAAAAACATTTATCGTTTAAGACTATAAGTCGTTTTCCGGTGTCTGTCAGACCTGATAGTCGCATTTAGGAGCTCGATCTAATTTAAAGGCTTAAAGAACCTTTAGACGGAACTCTCACAGCTTTCGCACACTTAATCTGTACGCAACGTGTGCTCCGAACGACTGCTTTTCAATATTTAAGGGGAGCTTAATGCACTTTTTGTTGCTTTTTTATTTCCGATTTTAGAAATGCGCTCTGCTACCATAAACTGAGCACGGCGTCTGATCATTCTAGAGGTTGTTGAGTGCAAGAGCTCCTCAACAACAAAAACCAGTTTTCTTGAGTTCCAACTGCTTAGCTCACTGAATCATTAATGGCGTGAAAACCATCAATCATAAACATATTTTAACACTTTTACTAAAAAATAGCCAGTCGATTATTTTTTGTACCGATACTAATAGTTTCCGATAAAAAACTAAATATCAATATGTTTATCAGTTCCATGATATCGATTTCTTTACTTTCCTTATCATACAGGCGAATTTCATGTATTATGTTGTGTTTTTATCTGCAGTTGTACGGTTCGTGGCGTATAGTAAGCGATCACAAGGTGATGACTTGGACGCCGTAGTGACTTTGCCAATAATACTAGTAACTCGTCTGTAGACCACGCTGTCTCTGTGTTAAACTGCTTCAATAGAACACGTCGATAAATGCATAATTTTTGCGGAATTTTTTATTACAAATGTGGAAAAATAACGTTCTCGTGCTATAAGGCAATTCCTTTTTTGCTCGGTTATTAATTTGAGCTACTTTTTAATGCATATCTCTCTAATATTCAGCTCGTGGAAGAGATAGGTGCACTAGCACAAATGGAAGTCTAGTTTAAAAATCGACAGTTAAACCGCTCGAGCTTATTTGCTATCTGTTGAGCTATCCCGGCGCTCTTTGCTGTAAATGAGAATAAAATCAGTCGGTAAACTCACTAATCTCCAGCTTCGGGATTAACTACGGAAGTAACAAAGTGTCTAGGAGCTTTTTCCAAAAGACGTAGCTATTTGTTCGACAGCCAGTTATGCAATCGCTGCTCAAACCAGGTTTCAACTTCGTTTTGGTATTGAACCAGAAGAATTTACTACAACATGAAAATTGGTAGCATAGCACAATCGTGAGAAACCAAACGTATTCACTCATTATGAGAACTCACCATAACGCTTTGGGTTTCGTAGAGTCACGGGTCTTTAGTAAATAGTTATCAAGTAACAGGCCTATATAGTCAAACGATACCTACGAAAGCGTACATGGACATTACGGATTATCTTGACGCCTTGACAGTAATCTTAGATGCCCATCGCTAAAGTGTGGGGATGAAGATAAGAATGGTATTAAAAGTAAATTTGAATTCCAAGATAACCAAATGGCTATACAACGTATATCATTTAAGCGGTAAGCATCGTTGAAGTCGATGGTGTCAAGCACAACCGCAAGAGACGATAACCTTTCAAATGCCATTTTTACGCATAAATATGCATATCGCACAAACCATAACTTCTTCAAGACATACAAAAGAAAAGAAACCTTCTTACTTCGTTTGTTGCCGTGCCAGTGTCATGCTTCTACATCCTACTCGTGAACGCGCTGCGGGGAAGACGAAGATCGTAAAGGAGCTCTTTCAGAGGTTTTTACAGGCACAAAGGTTTTCGGTGCGGCCCCAACAAAAACTGCGCACAACTAAAGACTACTGAGCGGAGGGTGCAAAACACGAATAACCTCGGACGGGCGACAGTTCAAGCGGATGGAACTTCAACCAATTTGGCTTTAACGCGTTACGGCACACGTTTCGTTTCTCTCGTCTACGACAAAGCGTCGCTTGCAGGGTCCGCGTTAGGAGGAAACAGTGGATACGACCAAAGCCAACGAGTGTGGAAGAACGAGCAAATTCCGGCAAGTAAATCGACGCAGGCAAAGCAACGGTGTCACGTACAAAACGAATGAACTGGGTGATGTCGTCTTCGTGGCAATGTACAACGCGCTTTTGCGCAAACGTGGCACATTGCGAAAAAACTAGCCAAACCGAGCCATATGAGGCAAACAAATTTCAGAAGAAATTTTCTTTGTATACACGTCGAAATGGAAAAACGAGCCTGCGAATCGCAGAGAAAGCAGTAAAATTTGTAACAAAAATGATCGTTGTTTAGCTTAAGCCAACTTACGTGTATACAAATGGTTATTGTGCATTTGCATGCACGCAGAACAAGCAGCAAAGACATATATAAGCGAGTTACGTAGGTAATTTTTGTAGCCATGCATTACGCCGTTAGCAATTTCCCTTTATGTTTTATGGTGCTGGAAAAATAAGTACACAGGAATTTATGAGCTATACTTAATTGTTCTGTCATAGTGGTTCAAGTGGTTAAAAAATTCAAACTCAACAGCCCGATCCAGTGAGATGTTTCTCCCTCCAAGCTTTGATACAAAACGAAATAGGGATAAACATGCATAAGCAAAATAACTAATAACAGAAGTCTGAGCGAATACGTAACAAGATAACGCTCTATAGCAATTTGTCTCTACTTGCGGCACCCGCATGGAACACTGCTTCAATCTCCACGGTCTGCTTAGTTCTGTAGGTAATGATATTTATACGAAAAACAATAGAAAAACAACTCTCTTCCTCTCTTTATATATATATATATATATAAATTTTTTCCATAATTTAAGAAGCCTCCTTCCTGGCGAACACTCGGAAAGCACTAAGTACTAAGCCACAAATAGTTGACGTATAGATATATTTACTAATAAAAAAAAGTTAAAACATCGGATAAACCTTACGTAACTCAGCCCAATCACTAACTTGCATTTGTGGCACTATGAATATAATTATCAAAAACACACCTATTACTAATACTATTATTAAATAAATTTATAGCTTCCTACTTTCGTCAATTCGACTGCGGGAATAAATGCGTCGGTTAACTTCAAATCTACGCCGATAACTCACGTTTATATGTAGATCAGACCTTCGTTATACCTGATGTATCGTATACTTGCGCGACAAAACTAACCGAAGATCATGCGTTATTTATTTCCCAAGAACATATGATTTTCGAAATTCGCTCCTATACGCTTTATCCAGTCATTTTGGTTATTATTTTGAGCTGTCAATCCAACATAAACGCTTTTAGTGCAAATAATCGTTAAACACATCAACGCAAACCTGCTACTGTTGGTAATTGATTAGAGTGTGAATAGTAGATAGCATTATCAAAACAGAAGAAGATAACCCTGCAGGACTTCCGAGGATACCTGCATATGGTTTACTGAAGCAATGAATATTCCAATGAAGGCTCGCGGCAGGCACTTCAGTTGTATGGTCCTGCCCACGGACTCTTCAGATGTTTATTCAGCAGACAATTCGTTCTCACAACTTGGTCGACCAGAAAAGCTTCCTGGCGAAATGAGTGCACTCAGCATGTTTATTTTTTACAGCAGGTTTCGATGTTTGTTAAAGAAAACTCACATATCTTCCCCTCACCAATGAATTTATTTTATTAAAAAGCTAGTTTTACGCAGTGCACCAATACACACTCTCAATTTGATTTAATAATTCAACCATTATAATTGGTCTTCTGGTTTTTGCTACAGAGATACTATGTTACTTTAATTGAAAAATATAGTTTTGATGTAACTGACATCAGCGTTGACGACCAGATACGGCTATTCAGATCTGAGCTGAGCCCTACTAAATCGACAATCCGTGGCAACATTATGCTGAACATTTCGACCACAACCGTTTTATTTTGCGACAGAATTTCTAATTCCTTTAGTTGCTGTGCACACATTATAGACGACAGTCTCATCCCCCAGCAATTTAGAACAACAATTCACTTAGTCTGCAGTATATCAATTATTTTATAATATTTCTGCGGCCGCACGCCATTTTCGGCGGCTCCAGTGTTTACGCAGTGCGTTCGTCATCCCGAGGATTAGTCCTCGGAAAGCCGTACAAAGTCGTGCCATTTCATTTAGTCAGCCCTTTTTGTCATCCTCATCTCTTGGTGATCGTCTACGGTGTGATGATATGGGTGCTACGGAGATTAAGAGCGCACAACGCCATACGAGGCTCTGCCACTAGCACTACGGTATCAGCATTTACTCGCTGAAGTAATAATGACAAAGAACGACCACGCCGGCGGCGTGCATGACTCCGTAAGATCATTTCGTCCTCTTAGGCCCAGTTAGAGTGACAGGAGGATCCATAAATTGCGGGGGACATATTATCTAAGCAAGCTCCCATACCCTCATGGCCTCTATTCAGCACCACGAACACGATTGCCGACCTCCACTCCCTCAACTGTCCCTTTTGAAACTTCCATGACCCGTACGGGAAACGATGCTGGTTGGCTGTCGTTTTATCCTGCTCAGGCGGTTCTGGTGTTGAGCCTGTTTTCCTCTCGCCTGTCATATACCGTTCACAAACCTAACTCATCGTTTCTTCCTTTAACCGTCCGTTCCTCACTCTATCGTACTGCTTGCCCCCGTCACCGTACATAACATGAACCTAAGAAAGTAGCCGAAGGCACGTGAGGTCGCATATGAATGAGAGGCTTAAATGCCCCGCAGCCGCGAAACTGAGGCAAGACAGAAGAGAAGGAAACACCCGAGATACTCACCACGACCGTACCTATCTGCCAGCCTTGACAATATGCAACGGTAAAAAAGGCCTAGGTTGCCCTTATCATAAAACTAGGGTACGTACTATTTTATGTGGCCGTATCGATATAGCTGGCTAATGCGCTTTCTCGACGAAAAGTCAATAGCTGTGTGGAAAACCTTACGGGACAGCTTTGTCAGATACTAAGATCAAGTTATTAGATAGTGGGAACCAGATTGAGGTCGCTCATTGTGACTATATCATGTTAAGGTTATGGATAGAAGAATCGACCATCATCGACGTATTTGTTCTCTGCAGAGGCCGTCAAAGGTGTTCATGCCAACACTAATGTACTCACCAAGTTTAAACCATAGACATGCTAACGGTTGCACAACACTCAGTCTATATACAATATATATATATATATATATATATATATATATAT
>MNPL01001018.1:0-15733 GCA_002081605.1 Tropilaelaps mercedesae | reverse complement strand
ATATATATATATATATATATATATATATATAGAGTGGTCATATACGAGATTTGTGATTTGGTGACAAGGTGCTCTCTAGTAGACATTTTCGTCTACGTCCGGTTTCGTCCTACTCGGACTGGTAGACATTGTGGGCGTCAGACTCGCAACAATTTGATCCTTCGCCGCGTTCGCCACAGCTGCGCCACGTCTGACGCATTTTACGTAGACGTGTTCCAACAAACAGATTCCCTCCCAGCAGAGACGAACGGTAGCTCACGCCAACTCCCACGCGGAGTTCCGCCGAACGACTGAGCGTCGAGAGCACGCGATAGAAATTGGACATCATCCTGCTCATGTCACCACGACCGCATCAGACGTTCCGAGTTTTCAGACGCCCCACGAAACGCACATTCACGCGGTATTCGCGAGTGATCCCGCGCTAATAACGATAGAAGTCGAGAAACACCTGATGGTGAACTTCGCAGACACGAAGTCGCCGCACACGATATGCGTACGCCTGCAGGAAGTGTCACACTGATCCAAATACACGCCCGTCACGTGCCGGTAAACGGTCACGCTAACAAATGACGTAGTCATCTTTGTAACCTTCTCAGACCTGAACTGCTCCGTCTACGCTCATCACGGTAATGGGCCACCATTGTCCTATTTGGCCTAAAGGAGTTCTTTCTCTTCGCAAACTTCACTCATAGTTCATTCCCGCCCTAAAGCCAGCTCCAGAGGGGGCGGATCTAATAGGCCCCCACCGGCTTAGGCTTTCGCCCACTCGCTCGATCTTGCGTGACATTTCGCCATAGCTCAGTAAACTTTCTATCGAGTTCGCTTGTCGCCACCGCCTGTTTCAGCAGACGGCAACGTTACGCCAGCGCTCGCCGAACACATTCACCGAACGACGGCCATCGGGTGCGGGGCAAACACCCCCACGGTGGCGGCCCGTTATAATGAGGACATATTAAGAACGATTTTGCTCTCGTTAGGGGCAACTTCACTGACGGAAGCCATTCCACGTGGCTTTTACGACCGGATAGCGTCCCCAACTGCTAACTAAATGCCTAATCAAGCAGATTGGCCTTGTGAACTGTTTGTTCCGTGTTTATATATATATATATATATATATGGGCATAAATACGAGAAAAAAACGAAAGCAACGCTAGAACATGGCTTTGGCTGTCCATAGCAATCGTGCGTGCAACGCCAGGACGGCGAACAGAACGTCACGCAACGCGCAGCGACCCCCCCCTCCCAGGCGTGGGAACGAATCAACGCACTCGTCCTAATCGTTCACGCTGACTATATTTGATCCAAGCAGAGCCTCGCACGCATCCATCCCTTGATATCGACATGTCTCACTCGAGGCCTCATCACGTTAGCACCATGTCCGCACAACGGTGCCCTATACTGGGCTGCTATAATAGTTCAGTTCCTCTACGCGGCCATCGACACCAAACTCACTGACTAACCTCTCTGTCTCTCGTTCGTTCTCTCGCTTTCTTTCTACATCTCTCGCTCTTTCTTTTATGTCGTCCCTTCCCTCTACTTTCACTCTGGCTCAATTGTGTGTGACGGTGAAGACGTCAGCTGCTGTGTGAGACGGCGGCTGAGTGCGTGACACGGCAGCAGCAGCAGCAGAGCAACCGCCCCGGTGGTTCTCCTTTGGGGTAGGATCGGTTCCATCACGGACGGTTCCAGTGTCGACCTTAGAACCAACTCACCAGAGAAGCGTCGCTCTTCGTCGGGGCCGCGTCGAGGTGCGTTTGCTGGCGGCGGCCGATGATGCACAAGCTTAACAGTTGGACGCGTCTGGATAGCCACATCCTCCTCTCAGCTGGGCCTCTAGGCTGACCTGTTCGGTTCTTCCGACGTGTTTTCGCGCACTCCGCCTCGATGAAGCAGGGACGCGACCGAATCGCACCAACACACACACACACAGACACTGCGTGAGCAGCGGACCGGCGCAAACACAGCGGCCGACTGCTTGTCCACGAGCCCTGAGGGGCCCCCACGTAGGCCGTGAAGATCTCCGATCAGCTGAACTCCGCGACTCGCCGGTTCACCTTCAGTCAGTTGCGCACCTCAGCGATGAGCAGAAGATCTTCGGACACTTCCCCTCGAACATACCGACCCGTCTGACATCACGACTCTGGTGGACGCCCCTCGAGCGTCGCAACCACTCAGACGCGCAGATGGATGGTCTACTCTGCCGGCGTCTACGTTCTCGTCACTCGGGCGTCTTCAGCTGTCTAAGGGACCCTGCTACGTCGCTGGCGGGCGCGTTTTAATCGACGGGAAGTCGCTAGACGACTGGATACGCGATTGCAGACATAACAGGGGCTGGCTTTCCTTACCTGAGTAGCTTTCCGCTGCTAAAGACGCCGTGTCCCCGCGTTAGTTTATGGACGACTCGCTGGAACCCTGTGGCGAGCTGCCCTTTTCGATGCTCTCGATTAGGCCGCCTGCGAATTGGACAGCGCTGGAACGTCGGACGAACGCTGGTCGAGTTGTTGCTTCGATTCGAGCTGTTTTCCCCGGATGAGAGCAACGCGACGTTCCCCGGGGACGTGAACCGATGGAGCACCACCGGAGTAGTCTCACGACGGGAAGGCCCGCCGCGAAGGCCGGAGGACAGCAAAAAAAGCTCGCAGAAACAAGCAGCGTTTCTTTGGGCCGCGACGCTGTCGTCGTCGTTGGCGTACTTGACAACTGCGCGGCAGAAGCGGCTGTGCGTGTAGCTCTCAGCCAGGCGGCAACGTCCGCTGGAACCGACTTGCGGCGTGGGTTAAAAAGCGCTCTTAGATTGGCCGTAGTCGTCTGTGAAGACACTTTTTTCGTGGACACACAGAATGGCCGCTTGCTCTGTCGCGCAGCGAACTCCTGTCCGCCACTGACGCTCGACGCTGATATCTACCGATATGCGGCCCTACCGACGGCCTCCAGAACCTACCGGAGATCAGACGGCGTGTTCGTCGAGCGACGCCTGACCACGCGGCCTTCAGCAGAGGCGGTGGCGTTTGTTAGCAGCGCCCGGCATCGTCTCAAGGGCCCGGCTTGGCGGCCTGTTCCTCGCTTGGCTTCTTTGACGGCCACTGAGATCTGTCTCCGGCCCTCTTTCCTCAGACACCGGAGTTGCCTTCGCCGGTGCCACAGAGCGACGGGCGGGTCCGGCAAGCCGACGCAGCAGCCTGAGCAAAAACCAGTCTGGCAGACGCCCAGCAAGCTTGACAAGGCGTGATTCGACGCCCTCCACTGGCCGGCCTCACAGTCCGACGACACTCACACGCGTCTGATCACTCATTATCCGTCTACGGGAACGTCGGAGGCGGCCGCAGTAGCCTCGTGCGGCAGAACTCCTCGCCGGAGCAGCGCCTTCTGTTCCGGCAACGTGCACTCAACGACAACCACACAGCTCAGATGAAATCAGGATCAGATTACTGACATCGATACTCGCCAAACGGATCGGACGCGCGAAGAGCGCCTGTGTGCGGTATCGTACGACGGCATGTCACCACGCGAACCCCCCAGCGCGACGCCGCTACTCCCTCCGACAGCGTTGACGTCTGTCGTCGGACGTTCACGTTTCTTCGGCCCTAGTCGGAGCACCAGCACAGAGAAACCGACGAAGGTCGAACTTACCGGCCTATGAGGCCATCCGTGGACACGCGCACTCGTACAACGACGCAATCGTAGACGTGTTGTCCTGCGGCGAGGGGGTCTCACTCATGGCAGGTGTAAGGGTCGCACTGTCTTGCAGCAGACATCAGAGTCTAATCACGGCTCTTGTCTCGTCGTCTGACCACGAACTCGTGAAGACCACGACCGGACGCTAGCGTCCTCCATCTGCCGCAGCATCAAGCCGGAGGAGCCGGAACAGCTCGGGCGGCAAAGCTGTGCGGTGGCGTCCATGCTACTGGTATCGGCTCGCTGTCCCTGGCCAGCCCAAAAACGTCGACGTGGTTCGGTCAGGGCCTCGAGCGAAGCGCAGGACGACACGGCAGGCCCATCTCGTCGACCTGAGCGGCAGATTCCCTTCGCTAGCGGTCACCGAGGCCGTGCCGAGGCTCACAGGGCCGCTGTTGTCACCGTTGCTGCGGTCAACAGAAATCTCAAGCTGGGCGTACGGCGGGCCGCTAGCGGCCTGTCGCGACAGCGGCGGACGTCAACAATGAACAGGACCTTGACTCTGCTGACAACTGCTCCACGGCCTCTTGCTGCGCTCCGGCTGGTTTCGCCTGAGGAGGCTCGATAGAGCAGGCCGCAGCTTGCGAGCAGGCCAGAGCTCTCTCGGCCTTTTTCGCCGTTTGGTCGAGCTCTCGCGACGACCCCTACTCATTTCTATCTGCGAGGTTATCCCTGCCGCTCGTTCTCTCTCACGCTTTTCCTCTCTCTCTTTCTCTCGTCTGTCTGTCTCTCTCGTTTTCCCTCCTCCTCCATTTCCCCCCCGATTAGCTGATCTGGGTGTTCGGAGCACGGCGCTCCCGTTGCTGCTGCCCTGTGTCCTGCTTGGCCTTCCCTTGCCTCGCCGTCCGGGCACGGCAATCCTGGCCGGCAACGTTAGCGGCCCGTTGGGTTCCCGGAACTCCTGCTTCGCGGGGTCGCCTCCTTCCTAGCGATGTCGGGCTGCTCGCCTGTATATGCGTATGGATGGGTGGCTGGTTCTGTGCGTCTATGTGTGTGTGTGTGTGTATGTTCCGAACTGCGTTCCATGCCTTGCCTGTTCGTTGCTCTTGCTCCGGAGCTTTCCTCTCCTTGCAGAGCCCTTCCCTTCCCCGCCAGCCCAACCGTCGATCACGTTTGACTGTACGTTCGTACAGACCTAGGTACGTACCGAGCCATCCGCTCTCCGTCCTCCGCGCCTGCCGTCTTACGGGAGAATGAAGGTCTGCTGGGCACGGCGCTCGGGCTCTCTACCCCCGTACCCCACTCCTCTCCCAGTCTTATTCCCACGAAAAGAATCCAGGAACAGAGCGGGGTGCAGCTTTTCGTCCGGCTTTGCTCTTCTCCTCGCGCAGCGATTCGACAGAATGGACTGGGCCCCACCAGCCGGTGTAGTCGGGCCCATGGACCAGGACGCCTCCACTGGGAGAGCGGCCTCCCAGCTGCTTCTAGGCTGGGACTCCTGGCCGCGACAGCCGTGTGGAAAACTCCTATCACAGCAGAAGCACACGACGGCCACGGAGGAGGCCACAGCGTCATCTTTTCTTTCTGCCCACACTCTGTCAGCGTTTGGCTTTTTGCCGGTGTCTCGGACGCTCTCCCATAGAGCGTCCTACCACCGAAACGTTACCTCCGACCGATCGGTGCCCGGAAGTCACCGGCCGTTTCGGCGGGTTCGTTCGAAAACCGACGACGTCCGGGAAGATGGCGTGACAAGGGGGGGAAAGGGGCTGTCTTTTATAGCTACCGTCAAATACGGATGTCGTCGTCGTGATAGTAGTCAGGGGTCAAACACGAAAAAAACTTCCTAGGTTTGGATGGGCGAGGAAGAAAGTTTGGCCTGCAACGTCACACCTTCCTACGCGTTCGTCATTTGCCGATAACCGCAGTTAGCGACTGGGGCCAATGAATATCATGGATACGCTGCTTAAAGAGAGAACTCGTCCAAGGGGCTCGACCAACATTGCTACCTGGGGTAAACTTGAATAGTTATAATTCTTTATTTGTATTTAGAGCAATGATACACGAGGTCGTCTTTGAAAAGAAGAATCTGATGAGACGACAAGCGAAGAATAACTACGAAAGCTGCACTTCGTCGCCTGAAAGTAATTTTGCATGAAATGTACAGCCATTCCATCCATAGCTTCCCAAAGACCAAAGCCGTGACCAGAGTTCGTTTGAAAAAGCCTCGTTCTAAGTTCCATCAACGTATGGCCTCCTAGTATCATCTAGCACGGCTCGAATTCGACTGAAAAATGGTGACTGTTCGCGTGAATATGGAATTGTCTATTAAACAATGTATTGGTGACATTGTAGAGCAGCAAAATCATTAAGGACGTCAATACGTTCGTACTATGACGGGCATGGATTTGTCATATTGCCACAAGGGCCGACCACAGTGTTGAATAAACCTTCAGTGCTTGATTATCACGTAATTCGTGCTGTAGGCACGTTCGTCTACAGCACAAACCTACATGTATGTACTGTAGATCGACTCTGCTCTGACGCGCGCATCATCTCTATGGCGTCGATCGTTTGTTTGGCTGAAACTATGGCCGCAACAGAAGGGCGAGTCGCCATTGCGCACCGCTGATTCCGTTTCAGGAAGAACCCACAGTGCAGTGAGATATGTCCACGAAGAATGAGGAGGAGTTTCTAGGCGAGCAGCTGTGAAGACGTCTCGGCAACGCTTCACATTGCAGAAGTACCACGCAATATCAGCCAGGAGGAAATCTGCTCAACAAAACAGCATTCAATCCACTGTCAGTGGTAGACGTCTTTTGGGCCTTCAGTTTAAAAAGTGTCCATCAACAACAAGGGCCCAGTGACATAAGAGAAAAGATTTATCCCTACTAAAAAACAAAAACCTGCCACTAGATTACCGTTCAGTGCGGCTGATGCCATGGTCACCGTGTGACAAGCTCGATAAGAATAACGCTAAAACAGCCTGGTCCAGTGATCTGGCTAAGGGTCTTCTTTAGTACTATGCCTTTAAACCACGGCAGATATCCCAAAAACATGCGCTCAACTCCCCAATAGTGGCTGGAATAGCACTTCAGGTTACGTCGCGTAGTTGAGAACACACTTCGGTAACACGCATTTCCGAGCCCCGACCTTATGGAGATGCGTTCTCAAGTTTGTATTTGTCCCTGAACGATGTGAATTAGACCAGGGTCCCAGTGCAACTAACTTGTCCAACCCCGAACCTTTGTAATAGAGTCGACTGTCGATATTTGACCGTACGGTTCGGCATGTGATACGACTCGACCCGTCACGAAAGGTTGGGCAGAATATCTAGAATGAACACGGTTTTGAAATCGGATTCACATCGCGTGTAGGTTGCTAACATTTTTGATTTGCCAACGAAGATATCCGCCTCCGGAATATGCTGGTTAGTACAGCGTTTTGAACCTGAAAGTTGTGTGTCAAACAGACGAAAACAGAAAATGCTCATACCTAGGCCTCTAAAAGGGGCGGTCTAGATGAGATCTGCTCAAGACTGGTTTGCTAGGTTTAACAGTGGACCACTAACGTGGACGATGTTTGTGGCTGCAGTTTGTATATCGGACGAGTTCTAGCATACTCAATAGATTGGTAAAAGGACAAAGGACACATACTGAACTTCGATTGAGTCTAGGAATTTTTTCCGGATAATCCTGTATTCATCGTGATCCAGGCATGTATCACTCTGTGCTTACACGCGTACTTTAATGTACCTACTCTATTTATTCTCGCACGAGATCTTGCAACAGCAGTTACACAAGTGCTTGGCAACGATCTTCAATCTCGCTCATCATTTGCTGGACGTGTACGTGCTTTGCAATCAAACCTTTGAAATTTTAAATTCATATTTGTTCTGTTCTTTTTTTTCTATATATTTTTGTTAGGGCTGACCATCAGCCGGCATTGAGTGGGCATTTTTCAATGACTGAACAAACTTTTCCGCCGTGTCTTTCGCGGCGAATGCGTAAAACGGCTCGGCGAGCTCTATCTTTTCAAGGGTGTGACAAGCGGTTTTTTAAACAAGCCGAGATCCTTTCTTTTTTTTTTGTACCATTTTTTCAACGAAAGTTTCGACAAACTGATCGGTACACGGGTACCGGTCTATACACAGCTTTTATTCTCGCATCACGCTATACGTGAGAACTTCACATAGCGCCACATTGCGCTTAAGGAGCGCACCTCGGAACTTGCATGCCATGCGCTGACAACAAAATATTAGCGCATACGGACTTACGCGGTAAAATCTGCGCTCGGTATCGTATCGACCGATGTGGCTTGTTTTAAATATAACAAAACATTACGTAATTGGGAGGCAAGGAGAACGTTGCGCAGAATTTAACACCTATTTTTTTTTTGTACTAAAAGTAAGCTAAAAAGAATGCTGATAATCTTTCTATAACGTGATGGAAATTTCAAGTATATATATTATGCGCGTTCTATTGCTGCCTCTGCCCTCTACACGTCACTAGGGAAGTGTTGTGCGTGGTAAAAATTTGGTCATCAACGCACTGCTGCAGCCCTAGCAATATACTGTAATAGAAATCAGCAAATCTCTTCATAAGCCTATTGCTATATTGTTCAGCGGTGGAAACTTTACATAAACCACCCATAATCGTGTGGTCCGTACCACTCTACTCTTAAAGCATCTCTTTGCGGCAGGTACCTTAATGACGTGTTAAATTTTCTCCAGTATCTGTGTCCAGTTCATCGAGGAAAAGTGACCATTCGCGCAGGTCCATACTATTGGCTATGCGGCGTGCATGCGTGTGTGGACTCCCGTCACTCTACGGCTACTAAATTTGCCACGTGAAAAACGATACCTTGTCTGTACCTCCTTCCCAAGATTAAACCTTTCCTAAGGCCCTTCCTATTTTGAGAGACTGTCGACCGTCTAGCCCGCCATAATGCTTGAGAAAAGGACACGCAATTAACTGCAATCGATATTCTCGAGCTGGCCTTTTCCTGAACCGACGTCCCGGTTTCGCCAGAAATTTGCTGTAGCACTTAGTTGCGTCTAGCAGACATAAGCAATATCGCTGGCGAATATTGGCTAAAGCTTGGAAATGCTTCTACCCTTGTCTTAGGAGTGATCGGTTACTTTGAGGACACATTATTTACTTACATTGTTCTAGTAGCAACGCTGGCATAGACAGGAAACGATGATTAGCCGATGTGGTTTAGTTTGTGATGAAATTTGGCTGTTCTGGCACTTACAAAAATCTAACTGTTAATCATTTAGGCCTGCCAACACCTACAATTAATGATTTACAAGAATACAATGCTGAAAGCTGTCTTCTCTACACTTCGCTCAAGTTTGCTCGAAGAAACTGGCACGCTTGCTTGGTAACTCCATCCCTGGTTACTAGGCAGTGAGCGATTTACGCAACCAGGATGACGTTGAATTCTTTAATGGTAAATATAGTGCATATAGTGCTCTCTGGAATGCCTGCGTCACCATAGAACTCCTCTCCTTTTTCAAGAGATTCCTGGAGCATGTTTTTAGCTTTTGTTGGTTACCGTTATGGCCTGCCAGGCACCACTTGGCTAAGTGGCCTTGCTGCGGTCAGGAATTTCTTAGCGTCAATTCATTCCGTCCTACATCTACAATACGCCACGTTATTTGCGTAATACATCTTTATTGTCCGCTTGACTTAATCGGACCGAATTTGCGATATCATAAATCGTCTTTATTTCTAAAGTTCACTTGTAGCCTCACTATGCTGCTACGGGTAATAAGCTACTGAATAAGATAATAAGATACTGAATACGGGGTCGCAACGAGTGGCGTGCGCTTGGATATTTTGCCTGAAATACATTTTATGGAGGTTATGCTTTTTTTAGATGGGAACCGCTTGCGCAATTATCTCTAGCACCCTTACTCACGCAAAGTTAGGCATATAAGGAGAGGACCCGTTTAGCGCACCAAAATCAATGATGCGTGCGGGCATGTCGTAGCCGCCCGCGTAAAGACCTCCGTGTCAGTGAACTGCAGCTATGTTTGTAAACACCACACCATGGTGCAGTAGGGTCTGCTGTAAACTACGATATCCCCGCGTTCGAAGCAATGCATTTGTGATTGCTTATATTGTGAATGTAATGAGTGGCGTGTTCATCTCGATGTGGACTTTCTATTATTTGACAGTTTTCTTTCATTCCGATTCCTGAGGACTACTGGAAGCGAAAGTTAATCTTCCTCGCTGTTGTTCCACACGTGACATTATCTGTACAAAGAACCTCAATCGCCGAGTACCTCCTACTGAGGGTATACGAAATGTGTTCAATTTGTAAAACAAAAAATTTGTAGGCTTTTAATTATATATCAGAACATCCCGGTTTAACTGTTGTGAAGCGGAAGTAATCCGTCCTAAACATGGAAGGCGTATCTATGTTCACGATGTGATAAGTCGCCATGAGAAGCACATGGCTCGAAGTACGCCCCAGAGAATCCATCTTATATATATATATATATATGTATATACTAGTAGAATTTAGTATATCTAAATTGTATTAACAAAACTTTTTAGTACATGACTGCGAATAGTCTAAGGATTATTAAGGAACTTTCCTTTGTAGTTCCTTAGATACGCAACGCGTCTCAGAAACCTGTTTGGTAGTTCAATTATAATATTCACTTTACCAAATGGATACCTAATGTGTATCTAAAGGCAGTAAATTTTTACCCATCCACTGTGTGCATGAAGGAAAATCCAATTGTAGTAAAAAACAAAGCCATGCAACAGACCATATCAAATTTTTCTATTCATGTGCATTTCGCCTCTCGCTTATTTTGGTACTTCGGTAACGTAATCGAACGAAAATCCTGGTGCGTTTGTCACAGCCTCGACCGTTTCTCGTTGCTCTACCATCCCGCCGGTACCAGGAGCCGCATGAAGATGTCGGACGAAAAGCAGCCTATCGAGTTGGCGCCGACGAAACCACAGACCCAGAAGAGGCCTGTAAACTCTGTAAACTGTGAAGATGAGGAGAAGGGAGGTGACAGCGATGACGGCGTCATCGGGCCTCTACCCTCAGAAGCCGCCGCGTTGGAGGAGCAGCCAGTGGCCAAGCGAAAGAAAAGAATTTTACCCTTGGAGAAGGTTCGTTTTTGGTGACGCACATCACTAGATGGCGGCTGCGATTCTTGTGCTCATCTGATAGAAGGACAAGAGATTTCTTCTATGTGGTAATTCAATTAGAAAAAACGAAAGAGATAACCACAAAATGTTCTTGGTGGCGGTAATGTGTTCGCTGGTTTACAGGTCTTTGTAGATAACCTGCCGAGTTCGGAGCTATTTGAGAAATCGTATATGCACAGAGATACGATCACACATGTAGTGGTGACGCAGAGCGAGTTTATTGTAACAGCATCGGGCGATGGCCACGTGAAGTTCTGGAAGAAGGAACCGGGCGGTATCGAGTTCGTCAAACACTTCCGTGCACATCTTGGTATGTCGCTATGTGTTTTTATAGTTTCGCGGCTCAATCGCGTCGACCACTGCTCCTATTAGGAATATAAATATATATATATATATGCACGTGCTTGATTTGGCGATATTGACTTGCGTCTGTTGATTCTTCTCGACGTCGTCCATGGGCGGATTGGCGAAATAGGTAAAATTGAGGGCATGGCAAGTAACTGGGACGGCTCGTTACTGTGTACGATATCGGACGATAAATCGCTAAAGGTGTTTGAAGTAGTCAGCTTTGACCTGATGAACATGCTGCAGTTCGACTACACGCCCGGACACTGCGAATGGATCCACACGAAGGGTATAATACTGTACTATATACATTATATATAAATTAAGAAATGGCATAACAAGTGACTATTTTAGGGCCCAATGCATTACTCGATAGAAAAACGCAAATCTGTAGCGAACACTTGTCGCTATGTTGGATAATTATGAGCTTATCCTCGTTACGCGCTGTTAATATCTATCTTAGCCATTTAACATGCGAGATCGTCGCTAGGGAAATTTTTGGTAGACAGCTTTTCTATGAAAGCTTCACCCGTCTTCATAAATAGCGAACAAGCGCTCTAGCTGCGGCGTTCATCTGCTGGTGTAGATAATCTGCTATGCTCCCTGAAGAAAAATGTGTGGATTTGTCTGTTCGGTATAATCCTTGTTTGCAGATATTGTTTTTCTTGACAAACACCAAGTAAACGTTGTTGCACTGCTTTGGCTGCTGCTATGGGTGTGGTCTTAACGATGCTTCTACATCGGGCAGGTGATGCAATCCGTGTTGTGGCAGTCACAGATCAAAATTCGAACCGTATACTTTTGTACGACGGACTGGCAAGCGGAGGACCCCTCAAGATTCAGCAATATCTTCACCAGTCGCCAGTTGTTTGCCTAAAGTGAGTCGCAGTTTGCTTTTCGGCCAGTACGTTATATATTATTGCGTATGGGGACACAAACGCTGAACTCTGCAGCGCTCTTATCGTAGCTAGGTGCTATTGTTTCTGATTGCTATTACCAATGTCGTTATTACTTCGTTCTGTGATCACGTGTGGATAGATTTATAAGGAAAGTAGACTCGAAGAACAATTTAAGCCAAGAACGTTCGGCAGAGTCCGAAGAACGGCGGTCCTTTTTTTGTTCACGAACAATTCTTTACTTTTGTTACTATCGCAAATTCTTGTGACAAGAAGCAATTTACGCTAAATAGTCAGAATGTCAACAATTGTTTGTGTTTTATCTACAAATAGGTATTGTCCACAATTGAATGTTGTGGTCTCTTCGGATGAAAATGGAATCCTTGAGTATTGGAGAGGTGGACTGACAGAGCGACTCAAACCCGACCAGGTGAGTTTGTGGCAACAATAAATGAGGAGGCATTATCACGTATGCAAACTATGTAATAGAAACATTTACGTACAATCAGAAGACTTGTTTCGCAATTCACGAGAAAATTACCCCGGAGACAAATGATCGATACGCATATTACGTCTACAGAATATTGCAAACCTCGCAAATTCGAGCCGGGTGCTTACAAAGGTGCAGTTGCTCGGCGATGTCGAATTGACTAAATCGAAACAAAATGGTAACCTTCACTACTGCGTCTGCGTCTGGCTATAAGCGCATTTCCTTCATTCCCCAAAATAGTCTATCGTTAACACTGCCGTACGTATGAGTGGTCGCTACCAAAGTCATAACTACGGTGGATATTTACGTACGTATTCGTTAAGGTGTGAACCAATATAGTAACGGCGAAACCGGCGCTGGCGTCCTGTGGCACTGGAGTTTTCGTCAGACTTTTTTCCACCGGATATTCTATATCAGTTCTCAGGCTGCTGAAGTTAGATATTCAATCAGGGTACCAGTCCACATTGAATCAGATGAACTGAGGTCCTATTTTTTTATTTTATTCCTAAGTTTTTCTGAGAAAAAAACAAATACGAAACACATGAACGAGGAGATTCTGGGCGTGTGCACACGTTCACTAATTTATCTCTAACGACTACCGACACGCAGGTAAACTTCGAGTCAAAACTGGACACAGATTTATTCGAGTTGGTGAGTAGTGGCTCGGTGGCGACGAATATCGCATTTGCCCCCGATGGACGCCAATTCGCTGTGACTGCCAGCGATCGAAAGGTTCGTCCCATTCGTCCCTGCATGTTTTTCGTATGTTTAGAATAAAGAGTATTTCGTTGCTCTATTTTGCTCGTATTTTTCGGATGCGAAAATTCCCTGAAGAAGACCGTGACTAGAAACTTGTGCTGGAGAATGTTCTGAGCCGGACATATCGTGTGAGAGTGTTGCACCTTCAGCCGAAGTGAGTGTCTAGCCACTGGCGCAAGAGGAAGCTAGCTTGCGTCACGCGCCTGAGTTTGCACACGATGTTTGCACCGAAACATCACTTGTTAGTAGATGGGTGTTGTCGATTTGTATTCTAGATTCGAGTTTTCAACTTCGCCAATGGCCGACTCGTGAAGTGTTTAGATGAGACTCTTAAGACGGCCTCCGACACGCAACAGGAGCGCGCTCTTCTCAGCAACATGGAGTTCGGTCGAAGGGTAGCTGTCGAGCGAGAGCTGGAAAAAGCTGGCATGCTGCGGTATTCGAACCTCGTCTTCGATGACAGCGGAAATTTCCTTCTCTATTCAACACTGCTAGGAATTAAGGTGATTTATGATCTATAACTTTGATACTTTGCTTGTAGCACCGTAGCTCACGCGAGACTTACTATTATCACTTTTCACATTTCTCTCTAATATATCGTGTTATTTTCCATGGAAGGCATTTGTATTAGTACTTAGTAGATTTGAAACAGGGCCCGTCCAAATGGACTTTGTTAGACTAGCTACTTCAGTGCATAATCTGTATGATTTTCGCCGCAGCCGAATGTTCAGCTAGCAAAAGTGTTGGTTTTCGTCGGTATGATGATAACATTTATTAAACCATCATTTGATGCGTGTATGCAAATGTGTTTCTAGGTAGTCAATATCGTGACCAATCGCTGCGTTCGCATCCTCGGGAAAGGAGAGGCCCTTCGACCACTCGCTATCGCCCTATACCAGGTACTTCTCATACGTCCGTATGACGAGAGGTTTATCGAAAGCACACGTCTATTTAGTTACTTATTGTGCCGACAAGGCTGGAAATGTGAAATTTGATAGCAGAAAGGATTCATTTATCAGGCATCTGCTAACATCGTTTTTAGCACGAGCGCCTTTCGAGCTCACAAGAGCTATTTTACCGCAACTAGCACTACTGATAATCCTTCTGCGTCCTTCGCAAGAATTAAAATCAGCGTGTGTTCAATGGTTCGAGACGAAACATCCGATTTGACCTTGTGTCATTGTTTTTGTTCGGGTGATCGTAACCCCCGTCCCGCTATCACCGTTCCCAGGGCGTACCAGGCAAGCAGCAAAAAACGGTGACGGTCGAATCCGCCGCAGCGGACAATCCAGCGTTACAGGAGGGCGAGTCGGATCCGACACTCGTGTGCAGTGCCTATAAGAAGAACCGCTTCTACCTCTACACGAAACGAACGCCCGGCGAGGACGAGGAACGCGAGGTGGGTTCAAGAGCACCGATTGCCATGCACAGAAATTTCCCGCGGACGTCTCTTCCTATTAGAGTCATTGGACAATCCAGGGCATTGTTGTAACCTTAGGCCCTGTCGAACGAAAAGAGAATAATGGTCTTTAAAGATGGTGACCGTGTACCGTTGCTTTTTTTGCAAAATGAGTCTTATGAACAGTTTTTTTAGTCTTTTCGCATCTCCGTATTTTCTTACCACCTAAACACCACATCTCTACGTAGCGTATGATACAGATTCGAGCAGTTCGTAATCGACTAGAATTTTACTTCACCTGCAGCTGTTCAACGAGAAACCATCGAAGGAGGACATCGTCGCTGCCACGGAGACCTCCTCCCGGAGCAACCTCGCCTCGAGTGCCGTTATCCACACGTCGATGGGCGACATCCACGTCACCCTGTTTCCACGCGAGTGTCCTCGCACGGTTGAGAACTTCACGGTGCATTCGCGTAACGGCTACTTCAATGGCCACGTGTTTCATCGCGTCATCAAGAGCTTCATGGTGCAGACGGGCGACCCCACCGGCGTGGGCACGGGCGGCGAGTCCATCTGGGGCGGCGAGTTCGAGGACGAGTTCCACCCGAGCCTCAAACACGACAAGCCCTACACTCTATCGATGGCCAATGCTGGCCCGAACACTAACGGTTCACAGTTCTTCATCACCGTGATACCTTGCCCGTGGCTGGACAACAAACACACCGTGTTCGGCCGCGTGACGCGTGGCATGGAGGTTGCTCAGAACATCTCGCTGGTGAAAACGCACCCGAAAACCGACAAACCGTACGATGACGTGACGATTGTTAGTATAACCATCAAATAGAAAGGCAAACATGAGAAGCGAAGTCGTAAAGTGAGCGCCGCTAGCCACACAACGAGCCCATTTTGTACACATCAGCGCTGTCGCTGTACAGAAAGATAATGTAAACAAACGTAGAAAAAGAGATAGGAATTGCTGTGTCACAAAGTGCTTACGGGGCAATTCTTCGGAAGTTGTAATATCCTATGCTGTATATATATATATATATATATA
>MNPL01001016.1:0-15172 GCA_002081605.1 Tropilaelaps mercedesae | reverse complement strand
ATATATATATATATATATATATATATATATTCATTGAGTATTAATTTGTGAAATGAATCACTTCACTTCTTTCACGAGTACCTCTTACGTATCTAATGCATATTCATTTATATTCTACTTCGTTTAGCAAAAACGCTAATGCTCATTCTTGTTCAGTGTTCACACAATCGACACGACAAACAAACCCACTAGGAAATCTTAGCAGTCGACTATCCGCGCACTTCTCGCCCTAATGAAGGCCGCTGCTCACATCTGACAACCTGTACTTCCGTTATGCTACCAGTGTCACCCTTAGCTCTAATCTTTTCTTTATCTTGTTGCTACATGATTCCAAACACCTTCATTCTACACAATCGTATAGTGTATCCAGAGTCTTTAGCGTCTCATCTTCGTTGGTACACTCGCTATTCCTCCCTTCTTTGCTGCGCTAAGTCCACAACTAATGACAGCTTCTGAACTACCTATCATGCATCTCCGGTCAGTTAATCTGTCTAACAGCCTTCAAATCTCCCTATACTTGCTGCTCTCTCCATTGAATATTAGCTGGATCTGCAAATACCAAGGAGGGCGGATGAAGGTAGTTTTATCTATTATTACCCCCGGCGCCCGGCAGCGCCTGCAAGCGCAGCTTCCTAAAGCCACATCTCACTCCTGGCACTTAATCACCTTACTGATACTTATCGACAACAAAATCCACCCCCTTTCTCTCTTAGCTAGCTTGAGATACCTCTGTTGCTACATTCCCCGGTGCGGACTTTACTAAGGTTACTGGATGTTGCCGGTGTGGCCGATTCTCCCTGTGGTGACCGATGCAACTTAGGGTACTGCCATGAGTGCCATGGTACATGCCTACAAATGAAACCCCGGAGATTTCTGCTACCCCGTCTGCGGTGGCCATGCTGCCACCCCCAACCAATCGGACATTCTTCTTACGATACATTTATTCATTGTGACTGACTTATCAGCGTTATCAGCACATCAGATTAGAATACTGGCCCTTTAGGCTAGCCATTCCGGGAGGTAGGAAATCAAGAAAAGGTGCGGGCGAGGTTGGGGGTCCAGACAGTGTAGGTTATGCTTAGTTGTTAGTGCGCGCGCACCAGAACAACTCAGAGCAACCACCGAGCGCAAAAAGAAGATAATAGGGGATGGAGAAACGAGATCAAGGCTAGTAGTGGTCGAGGAGGGGGTCACGTTGGCTGTCCGGGAAACAGTAACATAAAGAGAACACCGGGTCGCATGGAGTAGGATAAGCTTCAATAGGGATGAATGAGAGGAAAGACGTGAAGAGCAAGAACGCGAGAGAGAGCAAGGTTAAAGTTCGCTTGGGTTGGTTCGTTTGAGTGGCAGACGGCCATACGGACTTCAACGCGACATGTGGTACGACGCTTGGGCTTAGGTTACACCGCCTGCGTCGCCCGCCTAGGCCAGTCATGCGAGCAGGTGGAAAAGGAGAAAACTTCGAGATTTTGCAGCAGTAAACAGCAGCAGTTGGGTTGAATAGATGAGCGCCCCCGATTTGAATGAGCGGATAGCGGGATTCAGCCAAGCGATGTCGTCTGCTCATTGAAGAAAAATTCGAGACGAACAAAAACCTCTGATAGATATGGAATACCTGCCAACCACTCGACGGTAGCGGTCACCAGTGGAAGCGGTACCCGGTACCATTGCTTGTCGTAATTCATTATATATAGATCGAGAGTTAGCTGGTTTTGATACGTGCGCGCGATACGAGCGTACACGCTGCTTGGGGAACTACTTGGCAGTTATCCTTCCTTATCGTGACCACTACTATTTTCACTCGCAATTTGTAATGGTGAAAGTGCTATCACTATCTAGTTTTATGAGCAAGCAACCTGTTTCTTTAGCTGAATCGCCTGTTTAGATAACATATCATTTGGACTCTATAACGAAAAAACGTACGCAAGAGCTTTAAATAAACACAACCTAATTAGGTAAACAAGTACTTATATAACCAAATAAATATTTATTTGGGTAAATACGTACCAGCTTACCTGAACAAGGGCAGTACTTGTATTATTTTTTTTTTAAGTGTGTTTAAGAACAACTAGTAACATTTAGTCGGTAAATTACTACATGTACTGCATATTATGAAGTAATTTGTTACACATATGCTTTGTCAACTTTAAACAACCTATGATGGGATATATGTAGCGGGGAGTAACACAAGGCAGAATTGTATATTAAAATGGAAACCATGGAAATTGTAGAAGTTATTTCGACGTAATTTTTTTTCGTACGTGGTTCTTATGGGTGGTATATCACTTTGCGCAGAGGTTGTGATTATAAAACCGTGCAATATATTTATGTATAGACCTCTCCAGGCAATGTACCTACAGAGCACCAGCATTCTGAGTAATTGGCCGAAACAGTGAGTTTATTAAGTTGGGGTACATTGGGGGGCGCAACCGTGAATCGATGAGTGCGTATTCCACGCTTGGTCTTGCACGCGTACTACGATTTAAAACTCCCTGATTTAGGCGAAACTTCTTTTCCCTCCCGTTCTGTCGATGGAAGTATATCGTTATATGTCTCATACGATCTAAGCGCAAGTCAAACGCCAGCGGTATTTAGTACACATGGTACTATTCAGCCAAAGGTGACCAGAAACCAAAAATCGTTTGTAGCTTGACATACTGATCCAAAACTTCCGTACAATGCTTACCATACGAAGAGCTTATTCTATCAGGGTTGGCTTTATCCCTTTAAATGTAAATGCATGTCATGAAGCCCATTATTATATGGATGTCGATAAGTATCAATTTTGCTGGGAGAAACGTGCGAATTATGCACCTGATGGATCGTAACACTGCCTAATGAGACCGTTTAAAAATAAGAGTCGAACATTTAGGCTTGTGTCTTTATTTTGGATACGGATATTCTTCTGTATGAAACAGATCATGTAAAGAACGTAGGTAGAACCAGTAGATTTGGCCACCACACCGAGAGACTGGCACGGCTTTTTTGCCATTGCAGAACGCACGCGTATACTCTTACATTTACTCTTTTGCTATTTACGGGGTACGGGTAGCAAAAGGAGTACAGGTACTTGGAGTTAAGGATTCACATAATATGGACCTGTTTAGTAACACCGCAGAGCCCTTCTTTACGGTAAGTTGTTATTTACCACGACAAGCATCATAAACCAGCGCCCAGCCATATTCGCTACGAATCCCAGCATAGAGAAGTTGAAATGAAATTCACTAACAAACTATTTCAGTGTTTTCTGTTCCACGCGGAACATAATCTGGTACCCCGGTAATATAGGCAAGCCTTGCGTGGAATGATGATGCCGAAAGCTTCTCTCGGGGGGTCTTTTCCTATTGTGGGGAGGCAAGTATAATCTGGGCAGCATATGTTCAAGCCACCACTGCATTTTCGCTTGGATGCCAATACTCAGCGTGAGTTTGTCTCTGTCGTGAAACTTCATAATGCCCGAGGGGAGTGAGCCAACGCCTGACGGAGTGACTGAATCTAAGCGAATAATGGCGAGAGCGGAAGAGGTGGGGCGACTACGCTTGACAAGTCCTTGTCAGAGCGCTGCACAGTTTGCAGTTGCTCAATCTCATCAGCGCCATTATTGCAGTGAGTGGCAAGGGCCAGATATAGAACACGGCAGGTATCGGTAGGCTCTTAGCGGAGGCAGCTGGATTAAGTTTGAAAGCCGGGACTAACTTCGTTTTCTCTGCGGGACGCTTTCTTAATCGTGTCTTGTGAATGGGTGAAGCTGGTGGTACTCCTCCTTTTTAGATCAGCGACCTATGTGTATTATCCACCTTTGTTCCCCTTAGTTTTTTCGTTTGTCGATAAATAGGTAAAGATTTCAAAGGAAACGCACAATGGTTAAAACCTAACGTCTCTTTACTAGTCCCTGAACGTCGCTTTGAATGGCGATTACGAAATTGTCGTAAATTTAAGTAGCTCTACCCTTCATTTGAATGACACGGTGACTGCTGGGTGCCGTCTTAATAGATGCCTTTCAATACAAACATTTAAAAAGAGTTTGATTAGTAGTAGTAACACTTGTCTTTTTTATGTAATAATCATGTAGTCATCGGATATTTATAATAGATTAGTTGATGACGGGGCAATTACTAAACGTTACATAACAACTATAATTTTCATTATTATGCATAGCGTAGACTTTTAGAGGCATAAATTAAATAAAAAAAAAACTCAGAAATAAAATTCTGTGGCTTTTATAGTGATGAAGGGTTTGCACTGCGCGTAACATAGCCCAGCGTCGCGCACCTGCATATTGAATTATAGTAATCTGCTTTCATCTGCCGAAGTCTCTATGGCGAAAGTTCTGTGAGACTAAACGAACAACCACCTTGTGCATATCTTGCTTGATGTGCGGCAAGTAAGCCTGCAAAGGGCGCAAGCTGCAGGATGTTCAAGTATACTTTCTAACACATCCCTGTCACAGTTGACATCATCGTTGCAGCCTACATTCCCGGTGTTCGAGCCACACTCCCTCTTGTCTATGGCTGAAGTGGACGTATAGGTAGGTACATAGGTAGTAATAGTATGGCATCATTGGTGTCATTGCACCAGTACAGAGAGAGGCGTAGAAAAGATTGAGCAGAGGAACATGACATAAAAGCTGCGACGTATGACATTCGCCTTCAGTTCGTTCGTAGACAACAAGCTCGAGCTCTGTGGGCGGGCGTGCTCCGATGACAGTAGCAGAGAGCCAGATAGGGAAGCAATGGTGGCTAAGAGTGCTCGTACACTTCGACACATGAACTAGATTCACTCATTCCGCCGATTGGATGCCCTGGGGACACTGATTGAGAGATAAGAATTTCTCGTCTTTTAGCAACTAGCGTTGTGGGGGTGATGCTCCTGCCAGCTATGGCTTGTATCTTGAGGGTCATAGACTGTGGAGTATTCAAGATCATAGCATGGCGGGGGGACCATGAGAAAGATTTACAAGAGGAAGAGAGGGCGTGTTACACCTGCCTCCTCCTCAACTTTATTATTATTACTATTATTATTATTATTATTATTATTATTATTATTATTATTATTATTATTATTATTATTACTATTACGTTGGCATCACTCTTTGTTGTACCTTATTGCAGCCACCGTAGAGTATTGCACGTGAAGACCTTCTCTGGGCCAGCTTAGCACGCTAAACGAACCCCGAGTACGTGTATGTAAAGATTTGGACCTAAGTCGTTCACCCCGTTCCTGTATAAAACCTTTTATTTACCCAATATTATTAATAATAGGGGCTACTTTTGGCAATTTTTATTGTTTGCGACAGATTTCTTGTGATGAACGTTGTTATCATATACGGCAACAAATGTGTATGCAAGCAGACCTCCTTCTCTGAGAGATTTCTAGATGAACTTGCCGAGTGTCACATGAGCTAAGCTTTTGTGACAAACGTGTTTTTCTAAATGGTTCAATATATTCTATGTTTTAGGCGTTACTGCAGGATTAGGGTGCACGTCGTTGACGAGTCTGTCCACGTTCCTTAAATCTTTATCGGTGGCCCTGACGGAAAGCTTAGGCGGTATTGGCCACAATGAACTCCTCCTATGCTGAATGCGCCGAGGGTCTTATTTTGCCCATCCTGAACGAAACGGAATGGAGCCCGTTAGCACGGGCCGTTTTGTACTTCGCCGGACTTCTTTATTGCTTTCTCGGTAAGCTATTATTATTTACTACTTATTACGTCAGAGGGCCTATCGTTTGTTCTAAACACTCCAAGAATGACACGCTTAGCAGATTGGGTTGTTTTGTATTCCGATATAAAGTAACTGAAAAGTGATAGGAAGACTGACCCGAAAAAGTAGCAGTCTGGATATTTCGGGGTTTCTGTGATGTTGTTGGGATTAGTGCCTGATTTGGTTTCTTGTAGAACACTCATATTAGCTTAATTGACATGGCCTTGACCGGCAAAAGCCAAAAGCTTTAATCTAAATTTGTACCCCCCACCTTTTCTCCGAATAAAAAAGCAAAGGCATTTGGCTCCTCCGTAGACATTAAAGTTCCTTACCCCTGCTCGTGCTTTTCAACGCTTGTGCCTGTATAAGCATTTGTTCAATTATCTCCACACTCTTTTTTTGTCTCTGCAGCCGCAACCAACACAATCATCACCATCATATTTTTCCACTCCCGTCATCATCACCATCACCACAGTCATTTCCCATACCCTTGGCTAAATCTGTCTTATCTTCTTATTTTTTCCGCCGTTCCACTATTATCACCAAACTGTCTGGTCTGTCGTTGTTTCGCTCTTCCCTTTCTTCTCTCTTATGATCCCTCTAGTACCCGTACATATTCCTTCTCACTCAAAGTTACTATCGCTTCTTGCCCATTACCGTCCGTTGCCACCACATCTGCTGCCCCATTCGAATTCGTCGGTGCTATTTTGCCTGTGTCTATCTGTTCGTCTATGGTCCTTCCCACCCTGCCCCCTGTTAGACACAATCTCTGAGTTCAGTCCCTGAAGTAGTTCTTGCCTGTCTGCCCTGATCATCTCCCCATCAAAGTGCACTCAATATGCTTTTAGCGGCTTCACGATGACGCCGCCTTTTGCTTCGTTTTCGTTGCTTGCTTCTGCTATCTATGTCCGCCTTAGGATCCGACAGTTTTGCTGGCCATCTCTAGCCTAGCACCCCTAAGAACCCTCTACCCTGCCTGCTTCTTTTTTCCCGAACCCCTCCGCCGCTTAGTGTCTCCTTCCCTGATCTCTTCAATACGCCCACCAGACCAGTGACTCGTCCAAGTTCTGCCGGTGGAGTCTCGACATCTCCGTCACGGTCATCAAAAATGGGCAATAGGGATCTGAGACAAACGCGTGGAAAAGATGCCTCAAACATGCGGTTTTTGGTTGGCGAAAAACCGCGGTGACGGCACTGAACTTTTGAGTAGAAAGTTGCGACTGCAGAATACCTTTACTTAAAAGTATGAGGCCGCTCTTGCGACTGATCATCATGAATTCAGCACAACGAAATTATTTCAAGGTTCGGTCGAAAAATTTGGTTTACATAGAAAATAATAAAGCACTTTTCATCGTTCCATTTAATAACTGTATCCCCTAGACTTACGTATTTGATATAAAAGAACACGGCCATGCAAATATTGACAAGTTGTTCTGCAAGTAAAAAAATATTTGTCATTAAATATGAGTATCGATTAAGTACAGCAATAAAGTAAATATGACAATTAAAAATTTACCACTGTTTTTGAGTAGCAATGACAAAACTCTGCTTTACGCGTTTTCTGATTCTTACGTTCTCAGGGAATTTAAGTGCTTTTAGCAATACATTTGCCCAGCAGTGACCTCCATATTCAGACATAAGTCTTCATGCGCCTATCAGAAGTTGGTCAAGATTCCTTTGCCACTCGTTGCTAATCCCCTCAAATCACAAACGAATTATCTGTTGAGCAAATACCTGACCAGTCTGTTTTGTCTAGGTTTCGGTTGCACTCTTCTTTCCCTCCGGTGCTTCCCGCTTGCTCTATGTGTCTTTCATCGCGCAATAAGAATGTCGTTCCCATGGATATCATAGTAAATCCAGAACACGTGTCAGCCCGACAGAGATATCTTGGACCAAAGAGGCCTGCGCTCGTCTTGCGAGAAGCGGTCGGTTCCCTCTACTTGTAGGAAATCATCACTAGGTTCTTCCAATGCGCTGAGGTTCATGGGCTCACTGCGCTCACGAAACTCGCGAAACGCTGATCGTGTATAGCTAAAGATTCAGCGCACGTGTAAATGTGCCGTTGGCTACGCTCCTCTCGAGTTTACGGTAGCCAATGAAGGCTCGTCAAGAAGACACACCGACTAGATGCAGCTATCTTTATAACAACAAACAACTTATCCGGTAACTGGAGTTGTAACTAAAGAAATAACTACTGGACTCACCTAAAACCGTTTGAAAAATTTGGTCCTAGTCTTATCATTAACTCGAAATATTTTTTTCATCATTGGTGTGTCATACGTGACCCTGAAAAACGATAGTATGCATATTTGCTGCATTACAATCGCCAATTTACTAGAAAGCTTTTTGTGGGAAACGGCTTTATTGAAGCATTTAATGTACATACGTTTTGTTTGAATAGTGTACTGGGTTCTATCTATTGATTTATCTCTCTCTGTTTCATCCAAAGTAAACACACATCGCTAATAAAAAAAGTTAAGAGAAATCTTACTTATCTTAAAAATTCATAAAATCGCGTGTATTTTTTTAGATTTTCGATCTTCTTGTTTTGTTGATTTTTTTTGCTTTGCTAAAGCTAACATAATGTAGTATATGATTTCTTGCATGTGGCATCTGAGTCAATTCTTCAAAATGATTTAGAAGTAAGTGCTTATCAAATATTTGACTTGTGTAAAATATATAACTCACGTAAGTAAAAGTGTGTATGGACAGTCTCATTAGAAACCGTCCACGTGTTGGACTTTTATGCAAGAAATAAAAATATGCTTTTTAGGGGTATTTAAACTGTTTTGTCTGTTTCGATGTAGACGGCGACTCGTCCTATATTATTCTTGAAAGACTTTATTTAATAACGATGGAGGTGTAAATAAGGAGAGTAGTCGCCAGGAAAAATCCTTACTATGTTAACGAGAAATCATTACAGTCTGTGCATAACAGTCTTAGCCATATGATAATTTTCTCCAGTTCAGATGAGACGTTCGTTCGCGCCTCTATTGAGATTATTATGGATTCTGTAAATACGGACTCTAGTAAAAATTTCCCTAAAAACACGAATATAAAGATAATTATAATCTACACAAATTGAATACCAAAATCACTCAATTACGCCAGCTTTACAACAAAAAACAACACTTAAAAATTCTTTATTACAGGTGAGTTTATGCATAAGAAAGGACTTCCTAGACAGATTCTTTCTTAATAAGTACTCTATTAGCTGCAGTAGTAAATGAAGTGCCCACAGTTTCAGAGAATCTCATATTACTGAAATGTATTTGTTGCAATGAGCTCCACAAAAGATACAAATACCGAATATTTAATGGTAACTGCGATTCCTACAAAATTTATGATGCTACAAGAGAATAACTAAATATAATTTGGTTATCGTTTATTACACACGGACATTGGCCCGTCCTCTCTGTAATTCGCAACCCTTAGTTCATGGTTTTTTTCATGAGGGCTATGCACAGTGATCGGTTTTTTACTCTAGAAAACGATATGTGTTTAATAATACTAGGCATGGCGTGCCGAAATGTTCAAGTATACTCTTGTTAATATATTCATCTAAGTTTATGTAATGTTTAATTTTGTCTTGGCTCTTTAGGTGTTGCCATTATAGCTGATATCTTCATGTGTTCCATCGAAAAGATTACCTCTAAAACTAGAAAAATCACACTATCTGCACAGGTATTTCAATTAAGCCCACTACTGATATAGTGCACAAAAGCCAAATGCATGATTCATCAATAAATAAACTCAATGTTGAAATGATAAATAAGTATTTATACATGGTTTGACTGCATACTTATAGTAAAGTGAACATGTCCTTGAAGGTGACTTTGATCTGCATAACCTAATAAAGAACGTACGTGAATATCTGTCCTAAAAGCATCTAAACATTGCATGATGAACATTTAGTTCACATGACTGTCGATTTCGCATATAATTATTATTCTTGCATGCGTCCATCAACAACAATAATTATGATAAAAAAATTTGCTATGGCCACAATAATAATAAGCCCTCGAGATTGTCTCCGCTTATTAACACCTCTTTTTGTCATTACTGCTGATGTTTCTAGCAAAAAGTTGTCAGAGTGTACGAAGATGGCCACTCTGAACCCGGCAGCGATCTTGTCTTGGTTGGTAACTAACTCATCTACTATTTGTACTCTGCTTTTTGTATTGTATGAATGTGCATACAAGTCCGTGTTCGCTCGTGTGTGTTTGAGACCTTACAATTGTTGAGCTGATTTGCAAATAGAGTATGTAAAAGCAACCCGCCCAAAACTTCTTTTCATGTTTTGGAACCGATGCCAATTAGGTTTGAACATGAGCTATTTACTAAAAATTCTCCTGCGTTAAATTAAAGCATACAGCTAAAATATTACAAATGCATCAGCCTCAAGTTGTGTGGTTAGATTGTGCTTACTTTGTTGTATCCTCGGTATATCAGTTTTAATGTGTTCGAATTTGAATGGAAAAAATCTATTTGCAGCTTTGAAACGATTTTACTAATTTAACACATCTAAAGAGATAAGCAATGAAAGTTGTATATATATGTGTGTGTGTGTGTGTGTGTGTGTATGCCTGCACATATATTTGCATACGTTTTCCGGTTATGGTTTTATTTCTCGATTTATTTCCTGAATCAGGTGGCGGGTGCGGAACCCGACGTAATTGAGGTGAAGGTATGGAATGAGACCGTAGCCAATCTCACGCTCATGGCGCTCGGTTCTTCTGCACCTGAGATTCTCCTGAGCGTCATCGAAATCGTCGGAAATGGCTTCAGGGCGGGGGACCTCGGTCCCGGCACCATCGTTGGTATGAGCAGAAGCATTTATTCGGGCTTTATTCGAGTGTTAATATAAGTCAATACATATGTAGCTGAGCGTTTTTCTTTTCGGATCGAGCTATTATAGTATTATTTTTACTAAGTTTTCTTTCTGATACCATCGTTGTCTCCTCAGTGTCTCCAATGAAACACTGCATATGTATAAATATCTACATTTGTAATTGTCATTTATGTATAGTGATGTATTGACCATAAGATGAAAGCCTTCTGATAACGCACCAAGTTGCCCTAAAAATCAATTATTTTATCAGAGCGATTTTAGTAGCTTACTGGTTATTTAGTAGTGTACAAATGAGTGCACGCGCAGCCTTGCCATGCTATCTAAAGGGTGCGAATATTTCTCAACAGGTTCGGCAGCATTTAACCTTTTAGTCATCTGCGGCGTTTGCGTTGCGGCGATTCCTGCCGAAGAAACTCGACGTATTCGGATGATCAAAGTATTTGCTGTAACAGCTTCGTTCTCTGTTTTCGCCTATGTGTGGCTACTTATCATTCTCGTACTTGTTAGTCCTGACGTCGTCGAACTCTGGGAAAGCATCCTCACCCTGCTCTTTTTCTTTATTCTTGTCCTACTTGCTTATCTGGCTGACAAAGGTAACGTCTTTTACTGGAATTTTTTAATCTTTATATATATTCTTATGAAGTGGGCTCACTAGCATAACAAGTTCGGTTAAAGTATACAAAATTTTCGTAGATATTTGAACAAATTAATTACAATATGACTCAAGTTTAGTGAATTTAACTCAGGTCATTGTTAGGTGTGCGCAAATGGACGTCCCGAATTAAACCCGATCAATCTGTTTATTTCTGGGTGTAGATTCTCTATGCTAATAGATTTCTTAGACTTGAATTTGTATACGTCCTGAGGGACTGCTAGTAGATACAAGAGTATATTGAAAGATATGAGGCAATTCTCAACCTTTTTATCAAGCAACACGTATTATAATATGACTACAATAATATTGAAGTGTTCCAAGATTCAATTTACCTAAGAACTGATTCACTTTAGGCATTTTACTGCCTGGTCGCAAGAAGGAAGACATCACCGATCAGAAACAGATCGAACTGAAAAGTACTAACGACCCGGAGAAAGCAAAAGACGCAGCCCCTAATGGCACCGATTCGCACAAGAAAAAGTTCTTTCAGAACGGTCGAATTGATAGGTCGGGTCTTCTCGATTTCATCAAAGATATTCGAAAGGTCAGCATCCACGCGGTCATGTGCTAACGCAGAATAAAATTGATACACGTTTCAGAATGTAGTCTTGCTTTATGATTGGTTTAAAGTAAGATCGGTGAATTAAAGTATTTGATTAAGTATCGTATTCGATCACTAAGGATAACCGCTACGCAAAAGCAGTGTTTAATAAAAAGTCATATTTGGGTTTTAAATCTAAGTCCACTCTGAGGTCGCATCTAATAATTCAGGATATCGAAGTAATTTAGCGGGCTCCATATCTGATTTTTCCTATTGTTTAGCATCCAGGATTGACAGACGAAGACTGCGCAACGCTTGCAGCGGCACGCCTCGCAGATGAACAAGCTCATAGTCGAGGCTGGTACCGAGTCTCTGCCATTCGGGACTTCACTGGCGGCAAGCGAACAAAACTGTCGATATCAGCACAATTACAGCACAAACTCGATACGCAGGTAAGAACTAACACTGAATTTTCTTTTATTGTGTACGTCCTCTGTTCCACCTGGTCCTTGTTCTAATCTGAACTGTTTCTACACAAACTATCTTACGTAATTTGTTTTGCTAAGGATTCAATATATCTGGTAGACCACTCTGTATAAGTTGAGGCCCGAAGATATTAATATCCCGATTGTCTAATAATAAAAACGACCAACAGAATTCGTCTCCATATTAGTAGGTATCAGGGCCATTTTGTGTTAAAAACATTTTCCTCATTCAGATTTGGAACTAAATGCCTCTTTTGTTATTATTATTACAGTTCATAAACAGTTATTCTTCTGTAATATTTCCTAGGTGCAGGAGCTCTTTGCTGTGGCTGACACACTGGATAAAAATGATGACAAACCTGAAGCTGATCGTAACCGCGTAGCAACACCTGATGTACCAACGAACTGTTACAAAGGCACCCTGCTTACACCCTTGCCTCGTTTCATTGATAAAGGTTTTTCGTACATAGAGTTCAACGCAAGTCAGGTCGCCGTTCTTGAAAAGTCCAAAAAAGCAACCGTCTTGCTTCGTAGAAGAGGGAACACTCAGGCTGAGGCTGCAGTTCGTGTCGAAACGATCGATGGTGAGTGCTGATAGCCCCATATTTCATCTCTAAACGCTTTCTATAAATATGTGAGTGAAATGAGGAATGACAGCATCAAAAAAATGCTTCCCAAACGAAAAGAGCCCATATTGATTAAAGTTACAATATCTAGAAAACCAATATTAATGCTCGGCTCGTGATCGTAATCTTAGCTAGCATTTCCTTAACAGCTCTGTAATATAATAATACCTTTAGAATTGTATTGACTATACTCTTTGAGTGGCTCTTTGTTCAGCCCATCTGATCGTTTCAGCATTACCGTTTCAAGTTATTCTACTGGCACAAGTTCAATTAGAAATTCTCACCGTCAAAAGCGGATATGTCACCGGATGTCGTGTTGTTGAGACTTCCGGTAGGAATGCGACGAGGTCAGACACTCCTGCTACTTTCATCATCAGCTGCGATGTCATTTCATTTGTATGCTGACAAATCCATTGCTGCGTCGTGAATGGCGCGTGAGACGATGTACCATGACTGGCTGCTGCACGCAGTCTAGCCTGGGAGAAGAACTGAAGAATGTAGATCGGAAGCGCTGGATGTGGAGTGGCGAAGGCGAATAAGAAAGAGTTGACCATCCTTGAAAAGGGTGCAATGAGGGGGTTATTGATCGACTAGAACTCAGAATTACCACGGATGACAGCAAACAACACAAACGACCAGGAGAGAGTGCGGGGGCCAGGAAAGGGGACAACTAACGGAGAGGCAAAGAGCTTGATGGGGTCTATAGGTCCGGGAGAACAGGCAGCCCCATAGAAAAGTTACTATGGCCCTCCATGTGATGGGAGACGGCTTAATCAGCAAATACCACACACTTCGTACACGTAGTTAGCAAAATGGTTATTATGGCGCAAACCACAGCGGCTCAGCATTTCCAACAGTGTAGGTGAATTGGAACTGCCTGTCCGACTGTCTATCAAATCAGGGAAGATTGAAGGAGTGGAAACTCGTTAGCAGGAAATACTGTTTCTGTTGATGCGTGTTCACGTCTGACCTGCAACTGTTCATATCGTTTGTGTACCAGAGCTCCACCAAAGTATAACGCAGGTTTCAATGAAAATCTTCACATTTTCTCTAATCTGTACCTAAGAATAGTCGCTATCTTTAAAAGGAAATCCTTTCAACCTCAGTGTATATCAGTTGAGTTCCGCGTAATCGTGAAATAAGGAATGGTCGATAATACAGTCGTATTCCGAAACGAGATATACGCTTTAGGTTATAACGATCGCTTGATCTTAATCGATCGCTTGGGCCTAATCGAAACGTATAGCGAAACGAACAACCTACTAAATTCTATTTGTGACAATGCGATTTTATCCAGGAACGGCTACGGCCCACGACGACTATCGGCCTCTTCGGCAAGTAGTCAAATTTGCGTCAGGTGAAGTAGTGAAGGCTATCACTGTTGAGATCGTCGACGATCAACAATGGGAGCCGGATGAGAGTTTTTTTGTGCGTCTTTCAATTCCCCTGGCACAGAAATCCGTTCGATTAGGTCGCAAGTCCGTCATGGAGGTAGTCATCATAAATGACGATGGTACGTCAGTTATTTATACACTACAGTTCATTATTTGTTTTTCCAGATAATCCGGCGGTAGCGTTCATCGTGTCCTATAACGTAGGATTCCCTATATGTATCATACACTGCATTAGAAGATATGAACGTAAAATTACATTAAAGTGCAATATAAAAGTAACAAACTTCACGTTCCATGTAAGTTTCTCCTGAAATTCAGAGCTTCTAAGCTGTAACTAATATTGAGACCAACTTGTTTAGAGGATTAACAGAGTCCATCAAAAAAGCGCGATCCTGCGCAAAAAACACATAACATCACGTAAGAATGTACATTTAGTTCAATTCACGTTTACATCTTTATCTATTGTTTGTCCATGATCAACAATAACTATAGCATTTTGCGCTCAATGCAGAGCCGGGGCAGTTCCAGTTTCTTCGTCGTGGCGTCCTGGTTAAGGAAAGTGTCGGAGTAGCATCCTTGACCGTTATTCGACAAAAAGGCTGTGACGGAGTAGCCCACGTCCACTGGAGAACAAAAAATCAGACTGCCGTTCACGGAAAAGACTATGTCGGCGGTAAGCATTAATTGCCATTACTAGAAGGTTTACAATTTTTTCTTGGCATGGGCGACCGTTTATCGCCGATGGTGCCAAACTAGATTACAGCTGCTTCAATAGTAAAGATTTTCTAAATGTTGACGTTTGCTTAGCACCATTTGATTTTAGGACTCGTCAACGGCTTGACAGGTATTAGAACAGCCGAACGTGCAATGCGTATATATATATATATATATATATATATATATATATATATATATAC
>MNPL01001014.1:0-41559 GCA_002081605.1 Tropilaelaps mercedesae | reverse complement strand
ATATATATATATATATATAGCTAATCTTAAAATAAAGTAGTGCTAAGGTTTCCATATTTTTTCCCACAGTGTTTCTTTTACGCGTTTCTCATATTTCACATACATCTACGCGGGAATAGCCGTACGAATGCCCAAAAATTGTCACCTTGCCAACACACTACATGGTTGATTTTACGATTATCAATGTTACTAATTACTTTTCTAATAGTAACATAGGTACGAGAATATATATTCACAAAATAAGAGTCGCTCGATAGAATGCAGTCTATTTGTGATCTGACGTCTTTCTTTTTTTTCTTTGTATATGCTGTGATTATTTATATCATCATTGATCGAATGCGACCGACAGGCAACCTAGTAATTACAGTACAAATATTAATGACCCTTTCTACTAGTGACATGATTTTGGTGGTTTCGCTTCGGAAGTAACAATCTTATATCGCTAATGTTACTGAATAAACTTTGTGGGGTGAGTTTTTGAATGGGGGCGAACTTGTGAGCAAATCGAAAACTGGCTTTCGAAAGTAGCCATAGATTCGAATGTCTTCTCCCCAGAATTATAAAAAAAGTAAAAATCTCAGCCCAGCTCAGTAAGTCCCCTTCCCACGACTTGTATTTTTTTATTGGCAAACATCCTTAAGGCACAGACGAACTCAAGCGTGCAGCACTGCAGTCTATGGCACACCGATGGGCGTTCTATTGAACAGAGTGACAATACGAAATAATACGTGAACCATAGAGAGCAATATCCAGCAACAGATTACTCTGTATAGGCTGCTAATACTTCAGCCAGCTGTAGCGGTGTCAACAACCAAAGGAGCAGCATCATCTACAGCATTTAATATAACTAATATATATATCAAAATAATAACCATATTAATAAGGAAAATAAAGTTGATGTTATCCTACAAAATTTGTAATGCTATGGTCACTTATCTATGATATATGTATGTAGTGCCCTTAATCCAAATGATTTATGAGTCCGCTAATTTTTGCCGATTGCATCTGAATACCTGTTACACGAAGCCCATTAGATGAATTACTCATGATAATAAATTTCCTCTATTTATCTATACATGTGTGTACATACATATATAGAATGTGTTCATATGACACTAGCTGGCTAAACTCTGAATTTTTTTAATAACGGTAGTATATTAATGTTGACCGTTGAAAAAATTGATTCAAGCATGTACGCACTCGTTCAATTACGGAACAGAGAACTACGAGCATAAGTTTTCGCATCAGGGTTGGGTAAATCATATTTATTTTATGTCACTGTCGACGATGCATATTTTATGCAATTGTTCACGAGTAAATTTTACATGAACGAAAATCGAACGGCTGCTTCAATGATCAACGGCTACAAACATCCGTTGCTTTTAATTTAAGAAACAAAATGCGATTTGCATCATTTTTTTCTGTATAAGAAGCACTAGTACACTCATACATGCAACTTACACTCATATTTCAGCCCAACGGGCAACCACATGTGATTTGAACACGTATGTCTCGACGAGAATATGATGAATAAGTTCCTCAAGTACAACGGAACTACATCAAGGTCAGGGCAATGAACAACGAAGGGATATCTAAATTGTTATTGTTCTTGTTGTTATTTCCGTTACGAAAAGAACACAGTTTTTGTTAACACATGTCATGTTAGCGATACCACCACTGCACGTGAATCTACCTTCAAGCTCGTTCATTAAATTTCAATTGATAACATGCACGTCGAGATGGAGGTAGTAACTAATCTACCAATACTTGAAATATATATAGTATAATAATAATAATCATAGTAACATTTGTATGGTAACTACATGTCTTATGGTAGGTAATAATACATAATAATATTAAGAATAGTAATATTCAAGAGCATAATTAAATCTTTCTGTGAACTTGTTTTACATGTCAACTGTGATGTATATGTATATACGTATATATATACCGCAGGACGACACGACCCCGGCCCAGGGTCTATCTACCAATTCACGATGATTTGATGTTTTTTCTAATAAAAAACTGACAACCCTTACATTACCCCAGATTTTGTCGCCGCCATAGGAACATGCTCTGCTACATTTGCATTTCGCCACTATTTAATAATAATAATAATAATAATAATAATAATAATAATAATAATAATAATAATAATATATTAACACTTACCTACCGACCGACCGCTTACGCATATTATAAATAACGTGCACGCGATGGAGGCTTGTTCGGGCCCGACGGTCGTGAATGCCCCAGTGAATAATGCATTTATAATTAATATCAATACTAAAATTAATTAGGTTGAAGGAATTTAGGAATCGTTTATCTCATCAGCTGAGGTGCTAAACTATGTAGCCCTCGGCTAACATAATGGCATAAACACGGAGCACAGAATAAATGTCCGATACTCAACGTGATCCACACGCCCTTGCCGGCATTAGCCGACTGTATATTTCGTAAATCACTGTACTATGTCAAAATGAGGAACGCTGGGTATCTTTAGCAATCTAAACGATTCTGCAGTCGGTACTAATTGCCATTTAGCGAAAGATCCGCTGTATGATTCCAGTAAACGGGACATAAGGTCATCTGAGCACGTCTTGAGTTTGCAACCCGCATTGCTTCACACTAAGAGAACTTTTTGCTTAATTATGACGACCAATTGGATTGATGCTAAGTGTTGCGTTTCAAAGAATATTCACGCTTACAACTGTTGCTACGTTGGGTTGCAACAACTTCCCATGTGCTATGGCTTGGGCACACCATTTATCCGTACGCTAGAGGATAGAACGCATTTGATAGCGAAGAAAGCTTTTTCCAAATTTAATCTTCCTTAGAAGGAGCTTTAAAATTACACGAGGTTATCCGTCATTCCATTGTGCATTTTTACGTCCAGTCATTGAGGTGGGTAATTTAAGACCCCACAATTATGGGGCGGGACTGCTGTTTCTGAGATTTGAAATGGTCAGTTAACTTCGTCTCAGGCATTCGGGGGGCTTGGATTCTCCGGAGAAAAGTCGATAGGCTGGAGGGTGTTGCTAGCGTCAAGAATCGACAACTGGGGACTCTGGAATGCACAAAAGAATGAGCATTATTTAAACGAACTCTCGAATATAGTTAGCAGATTGGAGATTTGATCTCAAATAAAATGGAAGATTACAGCACGTAAATGTAGAAAAAATATTTGAGTAACATCTCCACTCTGCCAATATAGGGAACAGAGAACACGAAAAACTAAGAGAAAGGACAAAACGGAGATAATTCTTGTTTACATTAGCGTTACATAAACGTTGTTCGGTTTCGCAAAATAAGAAAGAAAAATTCAGAAATTACCTCCCTAACAGTCATCTAGAATTACCTAAATTATATCTATAGACTAGCGCCGCCATATTGGTGGGTGTCTTTCACGCATAATATAATGTATATATGTGTACTACTTAAAAATTTTTTATATTAGTGAAATCATGCTTGACTAGGTCCACTTTGTTGATAAAAATTATCAAAAAGCAATCATAACAATAATCACAGTTTGGTCTTTCCATTCAATACGAAACATGCGATTTCCGCGTAAAGCAGCTAACGAAAGCATATATTCGGATAGTAAACAATCTTCCTGACTCACTGAATTATAGATAGAAACGAGTAAGATGAAACCTCTTTTTTAGTGAAATTATACACAGTGAAATATAGAATATAGCAAATAACTTCGCATTAACACGAAACCTCTTTAAAGCTAAAGCATTAAAGGTAAAAAGAGCTGAATTCAAAGCTTTACCTTGAAATGTGTCTTCTGGTGTCTTTCCAGAGTGACTTTCTGTGAGGCACAATAGGAGCAGAACTTGCATTTGTACGGTTTTTCTCCAGTATGCGTTCTGAAAAGGCAGTATTTATAAAGGATGTTGACTAACAATTAAAAGATAAGACTCCCTAAAAGACAACTCCCTCTCAACCTTCTTAACTTGAATGACATATGTCACCATCCGCGGGGTTAAGCTACTTTCTATTATTTAATTATTTGAAAGGTGAATGGATTTACAACTCGTTGGTGACCAAACTCGAATGACCAAACTTCTCGACCAGCCCTAACAATTTGTGATGAGTTACAGGGTTTTCATTAGTATCAGAGTTTCAGTCAGATTTAAAGCTTACATCATTTTTTATTTTGTATTAGCAATACCATAATTAAGCCTCGCTGGGAACATTATTGTACATAGCTGTAGTTATATTGATCCACTAGAGCTAAAAAGAAAACCAAAAGCCTCTACGTAGAGACTATCACGCGAGCACTTGTTCAAAGTCAAATGCAGACTAACAAAAACGTTAAATAATACTGATATTGAAAATTATCATAGAAAACGACATCTGTAAAGCGGCGTGTTATTTACAGTTTTCCTGTCCCACTAACCTTTCATGATTGATAAGGCACGTCTTTAAAGTAGCCGAGTATGGGCAGAACTGACATTTGAACGGTCGTTCTCCTGTGTGTGAACGCTCGTGTCGCGCTAGATGGGTTCTAAAACAACACATAAGACATTATTCGCAAGATTGCGCACCTGTTCCTTCAAAAAGGTTTTAGCAAAATTTTTGTTGTGCTTCTACAAATCCCAGATATTGATCAGCACCTTTCAGAAAATGGTTGGTTGGGACGGAGAAGCTCATAAAAGGGTGTGAATGATGTGAATTTATAAAAAACAATCGAAAAAACCAAATGTCATTATTGACAATTCGTAGAAACCGTTGTGTTAAAAGAAGATAGATACGAGTGCCCGGTTGTCCTTGGCAGGATTTATTTTATGAACCTTATATGTTTAAAATATCTGAAAGGAGTAAATAAATAGTTGGAGGGGAGATATGTAAACTTCAGATGTTTAATTGTTCTTTGTCGACTTTTTCGTATTGTAGAGAGCTTGGTTTCTTTAAGCTACCGTTAACACTATGCGATACACTGTATTTTTGCGTTATAATTATTAATAAGTCTTACCGTTGCACCGTAGAGTATGTACAATATTTGCACACATAACGGCCTGTCATTGGATCCCGTTGATCCAACTGAAAATAATCCGCATATTTTACTGATTGATGCTAATGATTATTTGAATTAATATCTTAAAATGAAATCGGAATAGAAACTTTTTTTTAATTTAAATTAGGCCGGGGAGTTCATGTCATCACAAACTGACTTGTTGCAGGGTGTTGGCACAACGATTATTTGCAAGTCAGGTTCTGAGACTTTAAATATAATTATATGGTACAATGTCTGACAGTAATTTAATCAAATACATTTGTGTCCGAAAAGCTGGAACCTATATATGCCGCTGCTTCTTAACACTCCAGATAAGTTTTTGAATCTTGAATAAAACTAAAATTTCTTTTCCAAATTTGACTAAAAATTTGAACAAATATATCATATGGTATGTAAAAAGAAGTTTTTTTTGCAGCAACGTTTGTATGAAGCTAAATAGTGCACAAACCTGCGGCGTCTGGGACGAAAGCGCAGAAGCTGAGCCCGAAGGTAGATTTCGATTCACCACATCCAGCTGTTGGTTGAACAGCAGAAGATCGCCTGCCGTAACTGGCGTCAATTTCATACACAACAAGTACATCAAAAGCAGCGATAAGTTTATATTTAACTTCTCCTCGAAACCACGATCTAACTCAATGCAATTTGCAAATCCATTAATAAGAAGAGAAAACGAGAAATATATATATATATATATATATATACACATATATATACCGGAGAGTGAGAGAAATCCGTGTTTTTGTGGACGGGGTTATAACACATTTATCAAATATTTTCAAAAAATATATTGCGTACTTGGTGACGCTGCATCTCCGTTAGCAAACAACGAAGTCATAGCCATCAAACTGCCGCTTGTGTCCAATCTCGGCGGTGATAGATGGGACAACGACACCGCAATTGGAGAAGCAGACATCTTGTTACTGATTACCCCGCCTCCTGTGGTTCCGTTTGTGCCAACGCCTGAAATGTCCGGCAATAAACAACTACGGGTGTAATAAGGCAAATCAAATCATATATCGTAATCCTCGACTAAGCTTCTGCTTCTACGATTAGGCGACTATTTTCACATGTTTGTTTTCAAAAGTAAATATTTGTGAGCAGGCACCTACTTACTTATCTTGGCATGCATTAATTTTTAACGTCTTCTTAACTGTTTCGAGAAAAAGACCTTTACAAATTGATGCTTCGCCGACATTTGAGCAAAAAAGTTATCAAGGTGGCACCGAGTTTACTTGCCACAGTTCATTTGCACTAACGTATTTTTTAACTCATTACCTATTTTAATTTCTTAAGGAAACCCTTTCGCAAATTCCAAATGGCGTAAACACAGTGATTTCCCCACGGTTTACAATATCCAGTAGACTGAATTGCACAATTTTACTAGTAAATTAAAAATTAGTATGTAATAACAAGATACACAAATATGGATGGTATTAATTTATTATTCAATTAGTGTTGCTTATAACGTATAGAAAAAAAACAATTTAACATCATTTCCAAGAGGACGGCGTTGAACAAGACGAAAATTATCAGCTGTAGAACATTTTCACACCTGAAAACAATTTCACTAGGTCAGATAGCCAATTCTTAATCTTGATTAATAAATACTACAATCGCATAATTAATAGCCAACAGAAAAGCGATGTGCATTGTTGTTTTGCTGCTGTCGGAATTACAAGGTGACTGGTGTGATCAGGATGATGAATATTCTGAAAGACACATACAGAACACATTAGTTACACACCATACCTAATCTTATACGATCTTGGGGCATTTTGCAGCTTAAAATGAGTATTCAGGAAAGATCGGTACGAAGTTAACCAAAAACTTTTCTGCGTCGCGTACTTATGTTATATTGCCAGTTAATTCTTCGCCCTAAAACTTAATGAAGTACACAATGCTTAGTAGATCGTTTTACCGACTTAAACGATAGTTCAAACTCTGTTTTGGTATTTTCAGAATTAAAAAACTGCTTTATGTACTAAAATTCTGATAATCGTACTACTCAGCGTTACGTACAAAATTAATAGGTGTCCTTTTTCACTTGCTACGTGTTTTAAGATATTTAAAATTTTAACTTTACTTTCAAAGATTATCAATCGGACACAGCTCTTTTGTTGTTTTTTTAATTCAGTTTATTTGTTAAAAGGTAAACAGCAACAACGAAATGTATGCAGTCGAGATAATATAAAAATTGTTAATTACATTAACTATTCGAATCCAGTAATAACCCCTAAGGCATCTAGAAGATGCGTAAAAGTATTGACTGAAATCTAGGACGGGTTGTACCATACGAAAGCCGTATACGAAATTGAAAAAGTTGTTTGCAGAGGATTACCGATTTCTAAAGTCCACTTAAAATTTTAGACTAAACTAAAATATCGCCCTAAACACCCGAAACAACTTTCTTGTGAGGACTACCTTAAGGGAGTTAATTCGGCACGCCCGTAGAAACAAGCATCAAAGCAAGCAGAAGTCAAACTTAGCGCATAACTCATGCTGAATGGAACTTCCCACAGATTGGAGCAGACTTCTTACAGATTTCAATTGCAAACTGATTTCCTATACTATAAACCATTCTCAAAGCGCTAATAATAATTGGATGAATCAAAATCTAGTATCTCTGTGAATTCTAATAAGAGAACCGACATCAGTCGGTCGCAATTGGCACCATAATGGAACGACCAAAGAAACCTCATAGGGGCCCAAACTTTAACGGATCGACCTCAGCATTATTGCCGGTATACATTACCCGTTAGGCATTTTTACGAAGACAGCTTAAGACGTTTCTGCAACCTTGATATCCTTGCTTTCAACCACACTTTGGGACCATATTCGCACAACATTGGAAAGGCTGATCCATGAGATTAATAAACGGACATTTCAAAAGTTTGCATTTCTTCTTTCATAATCCGAAAACCAGCTCTGCACTTGATTTTGTTGATGTTCATGTGGCATGTGCTTCTGAAAATAACGGCGATGATGGTAACGGCAAGGGCTCATTACAGAATGTAGGGTTACTCATTAATACACATTTAGTATGAAACCTCAGCACAATTTATTATCATCGAATACTTACACTTTTCCGTATCGCTTCAACCTACTGGAGCGACAGAACATTCAACAGAGAGTTAAGTAAATCCAGGCTCAGCAAGTGTAGTGATTTAGCGCATAGCAAGTGTAGTGATTTAGCGCGTTCTACAGATAGTACCTAAGCGAGGCACATATGTATACAAATTGCATATAAAAGAATTGCTCCACCGCTACCGATTTAAAGGTCTATCTTTACCATCAGCACCACAGCCATCACTATAGGATCAAATCACCCACCAGACAGAAGTAATACGTTTGAGACGTTGCCGAACTTGGTAACTGTCTGAACTGATCTATAGGCTCGACAAGCTAAGGATAGGAACACTAACGGCGACAAAAGTAGCACAGTAGTAACAGATGCTACACATTCGCCGTCTAGAATCGTAGGACGAAATGCTTCCGCATCAATGTTGCAGATAACAGATGTTCAACAACTTGTTCAATGAGAGCTACTTAAACAACTTGTAACCCACCAAGTCGGCTAATCAAAATACTTGCATTCCGAAAACTCTTATGCCTCTACTCCCTTTCATTAGTTCATTATTACTGTAAATACAGAAAAACTAATACTAGTTGTCACTTAATAGTTTAAACAGTGAACAAACGCCTAAGGGCACCCAACAAACTGTTTTGAAAATCGTCTGCTTACTACCAAAAATGATAGGTAAAACCAGCACTAACGTTTTTATCAAGAGCACATACAAAACTCGATGCCACAAAATTATAGATAGATAAATAGGTCTTTCCAAAAAAAGAATGTTGGATCAATTATGGGAGCAACGAACTACATCTGACGTGTTAGAATGATTAATAACGTTATATCTCAAAGGCTTTATATCTTTAGTCCGTGTCATCACTAGCAGCCCTTTTGGGAAAAGTGTTTTATATGTTTTAAGATTACTTATTTTGGCATAGGTCGAACTATTTATATTCATATTCACTACCTTCTACTTTTCCATACACAGAACTATATGTCTATCTTAAGCAAGAAATTCATTGAACAGCGTCGAAGCTTCACACCAGTAAAGCACTACGAATTTTAGTAATGCTGACTGGTCCCACACAATCAGATTGTAGTGTATAAAACAATTATCACTTGTAGAATTTACATGCGTCGGCAACTAGTGTACTCCATTTCTCAATTCGACTCCATTCACTCCAACAGTCAATTTCACATATTCCTAAGACGTATACTCAAAAATCGCAATCAGCCACACATTGCTACTGCCTTTCGTCTGCTTATGTCGCCTTTCCCTACTCCAAGAACCTGCCCGATCTAATTCACTGCCACGGCTCCGACCGTTCAGGTTCACTTGGAGCAGCCAAAACGTTTTCCCAGTACCTTCTGCACTTCTCCTTCCTAGCTAAAGGAAGTTGCTGCTGTTATTGCCACTGATGCATTTTCGATTTGCTACTCCTGCTGCGGCCGATCTCGATCAACGTTTTTGTCCGACGTTCGACCACGGCCAACGATCAGCGACAACAGAGAGTCATCTCGAAAGCAGACGTAGCTTTCGATTGCACCGGCAGCGCGTCTCTCGTCCCTTAAGCACAAAGCAGGCAAACGCTACTGCTCGCCTTCTTGTGCTTTACCAAGCAAAGGCTATGGCAGCAACCGCCGATATTGACAGCAAACTGCCTGCAGCAGCAACAACACCAGTAAAGCAATGGTAGTAACAGTATGATCTTGTCGACTGTCAACGCAGCCGCTTATAGGTAATGGTCCTAGTGAAAGTGGTAACGCAGAAGGAGTTTCCAGTGGCAAACAAATGGATGAATGCAAAAAATAGGCCAACGTTTACCTCCACTGCTACTCACCATTGAAGGACGCGAGTGGAATCGTCACAAACCATATTCAAATTTATATCGGTAAGACATTGGCATTTTGCAAAGCCTTGCCTCTTTCTCGTACTGCTGTTCGTATACCTTTTTCGTGTATATGCCTTGTATATACACGAAAGAACGGGGTGGAGAAATACGGGCGACCGTGCACACCATGGGAAACACATGCAGTCTCGTTATAGCTTTTTTATCTTACGAAAGGCAGGTGTGGGTTAATAAATGCACCACCCGAATGCGCAAAATTTGTTTCGAAACTAGGTACGACCCTGCTGGCAAAAATATACTTTTGATGGGCGTCCACGGTTTTTTCGGTATAAGCGACCCTCTCATTTCTACTAACTTCCAGGATCGGAGACCATTTTCAAATACAAGCACCATAATTGATATATGATGACAGTGAATAAAAGGATATTTGTAGATCATTATAATGGTAAATTGGGTTATTTCGTGTACCTCTATATCAAATACATTTTTTAGTGTCGTATTATATACTTAGCTTTCCCATGATTACACAATGGAACCTAGAAAGTCATAATAATATTATAGGCGCAAATTCCGGGTCAAGCATATAAGCAGATGTTACGAAAACCTGATTTGTGCTGCCTAGATACGGTAAAGGCTCACGGATTTAAGTGAATAAAATGTTATCTTTTTGAGGAAAAAATTAGTCAATTGATCGTGGTGGGGAAAATGTTAGTGGGCCCAATACCGCGTTTTTTAAAATGTACAGCAACTTATGTAATGTAGAGCTCACCTGCACATTTTTCAGTAACTACATTGATAGAGATAGGAACAAAATTTCCGTTACAAAATCAGTTTCCGTTGTGAACAAAACTTCATGATTCTCCTGCTGGGAGACGTCGCAAATACAGTAAGCATTACACGAAGTGTAAAAATGGATCGGTGAGAATACTAATAATAACCACGAGAACCCAAGTAAAAGATCAATCAAATTATTGCTGTAATGAATTTATAATTCATGCCAAACAGTGCCGAACAAAACCTAACAAACTATGCGTGATTGACTTACGTTACCCAGTAGGTCCCCGTTTTTTACACGACGAAATCGTATGGACTCACGCCTAAGCTGAATTATTTATTGTTGACAAACATGAAGAATATATACACAAATCTGTACACTACCCAAGGTTTCATAATTAAAATCTGTATGGCTATGTTAGGTCCTTATGGGTTTTCGTAACTGAAATCGTTCTCGTGTTAGCAACTGTTCCCGTGTGTTTTGAATGTAGCCACCAAACGGCATCTTGGGTATTGAAAGTAACTATTATCCAGTATTTGTAGAGATGTTCTTGCACTCTGTGGACGACGACGTCCTCTAACCCAGCAGACCATGGTTTAAATCCTAACGTGTCCGGTCACGCATAAGAGAGGGCGGCTCGTCGTAAGACATGGCTTATTGTTATGCTAAGAATCGTAGCAAAAACGTCGCGGGAGATCAAAAAAGGCTAGCAGCCTGTGGCACTTAACGTCAGCTGCGTCCTCCATCATGCATTCATCGAACGAACAAACGAATGAGTGATTGAGTCGACAAACGAGAGAATATGGCAGCAACGGCAGTTGAAGCGGCGAGAGCCGCAAGGGCTGCAATAACAGCAATAGAAACAGGGGACAGCCAAGAGCCAGCGAACAACAATCGAAATCGGGAGTAAGCAGTAGTCAGTTCCTGCTGTTAATGTCATAATACTGCTTCTACTACGGTCATACTACCAGCGATGACAATGACCACAAAAACATCAACAACAACAACCACGTCAGCAATGGAGATGATTATAAAAAGTCCGTTCTGCGACTGCTGATGGCAACGGTGTTTCCGTTCCCGAACAACGAGCATCCATAACACCACCGAGAAACGAGTAGATTGCCCCAAGAAAAAGCCATGACGCTAGAGAACGCAGCAATAGCGGCAGCGACAATAATAACAGGAGCAAAACCAACAACAATAGCAGCACACCCAAATGGCAAGTTTTCGATCTGTCATGGAGAGGAGGCCCTACCGACGCCAGAACCGCTATGAGGCAGCTGTTGAATGCGCCGAAAAAGGAATTGAGTAACAGTGGCAAACTTACCGATCAAACGTAAGCAGTGTGTGATATTAAAATGAAATACGGTAACATATTTTAACAAGCCTATTTCTTCTGTACGCTCATCCTTTTCCTTGCACTACTCTTTTCTTGCTCTACTAAGAGCGTTGGGCAATCCATTGATTGGAAATAATTACAATAAAAGAAACAATGTAAGCACCTTATAAATCGCTCTCATATAACTTCTAGTATTGTCTATTTTTCTCTATATTCGGTATTTTCTAGATTTTCAATTATTTTACTTGTCAAGCCGACAGCCATTCAACTAAGTGTGATTTACAAAATAGTGCAAGGGGCAGGCTCAAGCGGACGGTTGCATGAATAACTGCATTCTCTCTGCAAAAAGAACGCAAGAAAACCGTTTCAGTGGCACAGCACTCCCAACTATTGCAATAACACAAACAGCTGTCTTGCGTCAGGGTCAGGGAGTCTCTTGACTTAAAATGTTGGTGTGTAAAAGCTTCTAGTACGCCAAAATTTACACAGACGATGAGTCATTTTAGTCTGATTAGGAGCCCACATTTCCCATCGAAATATCTACCACAGGCGTACATTTGTACTTTTTTTCGTTAGCCGTGGTGCTTAGCTTCGTAACCTGATAACCTTTACAAAAATTTGTGGTTCACAACGATTTTAGATACTTAAATAAACCAACATTATCAGATGTTACCTCTCTTCAATATTGTTTTGGGCGAAACATCGATCAATATTTTGCACATTCAGTAGTTCTTTCACATTGCTCCACAAGATAAGCCCAACAATTGTAGATGTGCAGCAGCAGACCAAATTCGTGCACTTACATGTCCCGGTCGCACGATGCACACGGATGCACCACGTCACTGGGCTTGAGTTACCTATTTCCACAATAATTTCCGCAAACTTTTTAAAGAAAATACGTTGTTGAGTATACAGTGCGATGCTGTGCACGTGCATATAATTGAAAAAAGCACGACGGGCAACGCCGCAGCTTGACACCACTATTGATGAAGTTGTAATGCTACATAACGTAATTTGAAACGAACACAAATACGCGTCCAGATTTATCTCATGTAAAGTTCGTGTAATATGCAACTTTTTCATATTAGGCAGCGTATAAACTCTAATTTCTGCAAATATAAATTCAGTCACCTTAAGTGATAATATATTGAGGAAATTTTCGAGCCTTTTGACATGATAGTATAAATAAGGCTTCTGTGATGCTGCATTTCCATTAAGAAAAAGGGTGATTCAGTAACCTAAAGTCTGAGAAACCGAAAGTCTAAGTTCGAACAAGGCCTGATCCTCAGACTAGGGTACACACTATGAAACATCTTTTTGTTTTTCCCTTAGTATAATACAATTACGAACTAAACGGTGATAAACAACTATAAAATACTTTCCGCTCAGCTCTTAATTATCAATAATGTAGTTCTTAATAATATCCTGTCAGCAGGCGAATGATTTTGCATTTTTATAAAAGTTGTGAGAAAACGTGCGAGAACGCCAATATCATCTCAAACAGTGATGGTTTGACGTTAGCAGTCAACGCTGGCGGGTAACCCGCGCGGTGTTTCTAATATTTACGAACAAGGACCTAGATTACGCTGGTAGCTAGCAGCTGGTCGGCAGGTGCAACTCAGTCACCAACACGAAGTTATCGTAGAGTAATGAAAAAGCAATATAGCTATTAAACAGCCGGCAGTCGACACAGGTACAGGTTACTCGCTACGGGGCTAAGAAACCTGTCAGTCTACCGTCATTGAACCAGCGAAACATCGACAGCGCACACAAGACAACAATGAGAGGAAGATGTGACGAAAGAGAGAGGAGAGAGATAGGCACTATTCGACAGAATACCGTTGGCTGTTATCGAAACTGGACACATTTGACGTTTTGCTCGAACGTACACTCCTAACAAACGATAATTTAACCGCTTCGTTACTCGACTCCAATACTCGCATGTATACACCTATAGGTACGACGTAATTCAGCAAGATCTACTCCTATACTTATGCATAAATAAAACTTTATTTCAAAGAAACCAGAAAAAAATATCCACACTAAAAAAACAAGCATCGGAAGGATAAACAAGGGCCCCGAAGCACAACCCTAAGGGTAGCGCCGGTAGTGCTAGCGATGCGTCGCTTATGTAACGTTAGCAACTCTACTATTCCTCTCGAAAATTCAGTCAGTCGTTCTTTAACCTCGCTAATATTTATGTCGGCGTTGATGCAGCTGATGGTACTGCTAACGATTGCAATAATAACGAAAGTTATGCTACGAGCAGTTTGACGAAAAGACCATTATACAACAAACGTTTCGTTTATTTATTCATTTATTTACGAGGGGAAAGGCAATAAATGAACTTACATTCGGTGTACTCAACAGGGTGAAATTGTTGCAGAGGTCATCAGTAACCCAACAACATCGGTAGTTGTAGAATTTTCAAGGAAAGTCGTCACATCGATATTATTCATCTTTGGACAGACGCAATCTAGTCAAGCCAAAAACTACGGTGCAGAGAAGAAATTAAAAGAAGAGCAGATTAGAAATTTTTGCTAAACTTTTCCGTGCCAGAAAATGAACTAAATATATTTTTTTAAATTTAATGTGATGAGCAGCGAATGTTGAGCGAATTGCTGGGAGCACATTTATGTATGTAATATTTTCGTCAGGGACTCCTCATTTATTTCATCCAAACAAAAAATTTCGATTGCCTCAATTCCAGACCGATTTGTTACCCTGTAGTGCCTATCGCTATTAATGTTGTCGTTGTCAGAGGTGTAGTCCTACTACTGCTGCTGTAAAATTCTAATGTTCCTTCAGATATCTTTGTTTTTTCGCTATAAAAGTCATAGTAGATTCGTTATTACGCTTGTTCGTATTCTTGTCACTGCTGTGGTCGTCTTTCTCGGCGTATGCATTCAGTGTACAAGGTAGAATGTCGCCAAAAAAAGAGTATTGGTGAAAACAAAGCATCAGCAAGATCAACGGACAGCTGTTATCACACAGGAGTCATATGGCACAGTAATATAGCCTAGGATGTGTTTGTGCATTCAAAGCGGTAGTCGGAGCCATCACGGTATTTTTGCGGTACCATCGTGCTTTTGAGAGTTATGTGTGCTTGTTGCTACCTGGGATCTACTATTGTTCCTTCTTGTCTGCCGTTTCTTATTACGGCCTTTCTATTATCGTTACTATTGATTATGATAATGTTGATAAGAGAAAGATGTCTGCCGAGAAATAGCCAAGTGTAACACTTAACATCAATCTTAGCGTAGCAGAATGCCAATGGCGGTCAGGTCCGTGGTTCCTTTGCAGCTGCAGTTGCCTGTACAAAACAATAACAAGCAAAGCAGCTACAATAGCACAGTAGCACCAAACAGCAAGAAAAAACAACTGCTTTAGAGCCTAGCGATTTCGTAGATTTTCCTAACGTTGCTTTACCAGTGATTATTGTTGTAACGAAGGTGGCGATGATCATGGTGATGCCGTTGCTGGTGGGGCTGACATAGAGGCAGCAGCTCTGACTGAGATAGACACATGCTGTTGTCGTTATTGTTGTTGCTGCTGCTGCTGCTGCTGCAGCAACCATAGCGCCTGCCACTGCCGTCGTTGTTTATTAGGGAGAAGAGAAAGGCCAACACTCGACAATCCGCAGTCAGAAGGCAACAGCAGCAACCGCCACAGTAACACCACTAACACCAACAGCATCATCGACGTCTGGGGCCTCAACCATCGATAGCCGATGACACGTCTACCGCTTAGTCTGCTGCGGTCGCGTTTAGTCGCCTCAGCTAGTAGCGTCACAACCTCTGCTAATGCTGTAGCCCGCTATAGTCAGCGCGGGGCAGGTGGGCCAACAATGAAATTCACGTAGAAAAGTATTGGCTATCAGTGTCCTCCCTTCTGCACCTACTCGGCCCCGAAGTTCCGCAGTACCCCACGTTACCTACGACCGTCCCTGCCACCGACAGCGGTAACAGTATGAGCGGCGAATGCTGCACCCGCCAGCGCTGCTGTTCTAATGGCAGCAACACCACCGTAACCTAACGCGTCTCCATCAATAGCGGCACGAGCGTATGCACAATCGGAGAGTGAAACAGTGACACAGGCAACCATACGTAGTTCACAGTCATTCGCCTGTAGGTAAATATACATACATACCGACCATTGAGCGGGTGACCATTAGGTATGGTATTCGAGTGATGGATCTCCGGCTAGCAACCTATTGAAAGACGCCAACAGTAGGAAAGGCAATAAAATCAATAAACGAAACAACGATAACGAGCAGTTGAATAACAGTTGAACGATGAACAGCTGCCATCATTCGAGTAAACAACGATAGCCAACAACAACAACGATACAAACGAATATATGAGCCAGCCAAAAAGAAAGCAGCAAGAAACCTGTAGGAAGGCAGCAAAAACGTGTCCGACAAACATCACCATTATCACCGCGATCAGAAGAAAAAGAGCAAAATTAACTCCGCGGCCAGTAACATCACCAGAGAAATACACGATCGAATCAGAGAAGCAATAACAAGACCAGCGACAGTAAAAAATGCAGGAAGAAACATTGAGATAAAAGTCAAAGCTGAAGTGGAATATGGATCATAAGTATTTCCATAGTACGGGACAGCGAACGGCTCTACGAAAAAAACTAATTTAGAAACTCAGGTAGACACACTAAATATTTTTTGAACCCTATTTATAATCCGGGTCTGTTCCAAAATTAACCAAATATATTCAAAGTCGCATATGAATGTTTGTTGTTCTTTTCGCAGGTCATCCTCAACAGACACAGCACATTTATGCAGACCATCATGCGTTCTTTTAGGGTTGTGCAACGAAATATATCATGTACTGTACTTCTGTTCGTTTTAGATTCTTCCTATCGGTGCTTCTTAGTTTCGTTCGCGCATCAAAACGAATATTCAAACAGACTAGATGAGATGTACGCTTAATTGCGGACACCCACTGCCTTTAATCCGTAAGGTTCATGCGAGTCTAGGCTACTTATGTTTACAAATGCGTACATAAAAAGTTCACTTATGTCAACATCTAGTTGTCCTATATGTCCACAGAAAGACTATTGCTTATTTCCTCCACGAATAGACACGTACTTTTAAAAAGACGGAGCTCCTCATGTTCCTTAATGTTTTCTTCCGGACCAAACTAAAACAAATCACCACTTGAGGAGTATATGCGCATTGGTAAAGTTACTACCTTGAATTCAACTGTTATTTGTGGTAATTATGACAATCATGCTAGTTCTAGGTTCCTCGAAATATAGTCATCGTTAGTAACAAAAAATCAACCTTATTAGTTATTATTTATCATTGTCGCTATTGCTGCCGCTGTGGATGGCTGAGTGGCTTTTCACCTACTGACGCGGGTGACGGTAGCAGCCATCTGTTCGTCTGCCGGTCGGGCCGCCGACTGAACATAGTAGACGGTCAGGCATAGAACGTCGTAGTCGCCGTACTAGTAGTGGTGGTAGTAGAATAGTAGGAGTATGATAAGGAAAGAAACGGTCGGACGGCGAGTAGATTGAAAGAGTAAGCCAAGCCAAACTCAATAAGGAGAGCAAGCGAGCAAGATACCCGTTAGAGCATCCTCATCTGTTCGACTTTCTATCTCTCTGTTTTTCTTCTTTATCGCCTTCTCTCCATCACCTCCCTCTCTCTCTCTCTCTCTCTCTCTCTGTCGCTGCCTTCGTTGAAACTCTGCTGCAACAACCGCAATCGGCCTCAACGGCAGTAGCAGCAACTGTTCTGATATACATTACGAACACCGCAAACCATTATAACTGTTACAAGCACGAACAGTGAAGCGATTATGTTAGCGTACCAGTACGTTTCGTGTCAACGACAACAACCAATCCCATGCCAGCAACAGCTCTACTGAGCCTACCAACCGAGGCTACCATCAGCTCCATCACCGCCGCAACCAACACGCCGACCAACCACAACGAAGAGATTCTTCCTATTCGCCAGCCAAGCAACCAACGGCCAGCGAAAACCAGCCACCAGAAGAGATACCACAGCGGCATACGCGTCCTCCAACGCCACCAGCAGCAACAACAGAAACACCAACAGTAGCAGCAGTACTAGCAACAGCAGCAAAGCCAGCAGCAGACAGACACGCGACCATGGCAGCACTCACGCGGTTGCCACTTGTGCTGTTGCGACTGCTGTCGTTGTTGTTGTTCAGGCAATGGTGGTCCTCTTGCGTTTCGTTCATGCTTTGAATCAGTTTAGGGCTGCTTCTGCCGACCGATCGCTCCTCATTGAGGAGACGATCTAGCGGAGCAACAAAGCTTACTGTCGCAAGCGTATGCTCCGAGAGCAAAATGGACAAATACAGTGAGAGAAAAGGGTGCATAGAGAATCAACAATGGCGACAATCAAATTGCTAAAATTAGCAAAGAAGTAGGTGGATAAAATTGCACGTTTTACGTCTAAACTGAGAGCAACGTCATCAATGTAACAACATCTGCTACAATGACCACATCATCACACTTTGTTCTAATCTCACTCAGCATTAGTTGATTGATAAGTATCGATTGGCCCCACACAAGTCACGAATAAAAGGGGCGAGAGCGATCGATTGAGTGGAGCCATTATTCAAATTCGCTTGGTTATTTAATAAAACACTTAATTTAGTTAATAACTACAGTAGCTAGGCGCGTTTGCTGATAGATGTGAGATTAATTAAGTCATAAATATCGCAGTTGATCATCAATTTTGTTTTAGAAAAAATGGTTATATTTTTTTCACACACGGGAGAACGTCACTAATGGCAAAACAATGTGCATAGCAGCATCAAAAGTGATAGAAGCAACATTAATCAGGTATTCCCATGTTCTCGCGAAACTCATGGTGAGCTTGAAAGACTCTTTATACGAATAATCCATCATGAAAAAAGGGGAAGACAGTAAGACAATGAAAAATATGGTTGTAGAGTACACAACTTCGGCCGAGCGACCAATAAGATAAAACAATAACAATACCTAAGTTGAAACGCATTTTTCGCACGCTGTACACGTGCATAACACGCGTTGCGTCCCTATGGAAAATTGAAAAAAATGATAATAAAATGAGCAACAGAGTCTATCGCCGTATAACGAAAGCGCACATAGTACACAAAACATACGATTGCGCAATTATCGTGCACAGTTTAAGCAATAACATACATATTCATGTTTTACATAAAGAGCGATTATGTGTACCTGATAAGTTGCTGGTACACGTAATGTCAGTTACTTCTGAAAAATCTTTATCTGTTAAACATGTAGCACGTGGCACACTTTAACGACCATATTTATGTATGTATATTTAGATTTTGTTGCACATTTGTGTACCTTTAAAATACATGGGAACGCCCCTTTCACATGAATAAAGCACACTCCGCCTTAGTTTGGTCTTTGTGCTTTCACACGACCATGTCCCGAAATAGGATTATGTCTCCTACGAGCGACGCAGTATTAATTTTCACTGAAAAAAAACACGTTTTAACTATTTAGCTCATCAAGCGGATAGAACATTACCAACGATATCTTCCAGTGTTGGTTGCCTCCGAAACAGCTGTGGGTGCGTCCTCTTACCAGCTGAGTAGTAGGTAAACGCAAATACATAACTTCAGCCCAATATGCCACATTTAAACGACAGCGTATGCCTAATCCTGCGATCAATCCTACACATAAATACGTCAATAGCGTGATCCGGTGAGCGCGCAAGACGGCTGCCTCAACGAATGGCTACCACCCGAACGACTTACCCGGGACGGAGCTAAGCGCGCACCCAGAACGGAGAATGGCAGAACCTTACCACTCCGTCAAACATTTTCCAAATTCACGAATCGAAGGAAAGGACTAGCAAAGCACGAAAACCCACAACGACCACATATTAACATGATACCGCACAACCTTAGTCACGGTGACACCCGCACAGGGCCTAGAACTTGCACAAGTGATAAAATCACCTTATACAGAACGCCTTAAAGGTAAAATCCGATCGCGAATTTTCAATTTCGTGAAAACACTAAACACGCTCATTTGGATAGTGGTCTCTGCTTCGTATTTACGGTCACGGAGGGGCGCGTAAGCGTTCGTGAGCCCGCCATAATTTGAATCATTCAATGGCGGCAAAACGAGCGCAATTCAAAAAATGCCAGAAGCAAATAAATTCTGGGTGGCATTGTCGAATAAAACAAATGTTCCTAGGACCAATAAATAAATAAATTAGTGTGTTTATTCATGATCTTTATCGGTTTTATATATCGGTCTGATATTTATCGGTTAAATATAGCAATCAGCTAATGTTTTATGGTTATTTAGGCTTAACTTAATTGTCGCTGGGATGCAGCTCAGATAATGCTTTGAAAACAAAGGCGGTTCATGGAGTAGAATACAACAATTATCCAAGTAGGATAATTTAGGTGAAATTTTAACCTTCATGTCTATAGCGACAGCATCTGTCTCCCTTCGACCAAGTCAGTAAATCGTCTTTGCATTAAGCGGTGATGATTATTCGGTATTTTCATCAAACGATAATGGCAAATATTAAATGGTGTATGGCACATAAGGCGCTTCGGTAATCACTTGATCAATCTAAAATGACGAATACACTGTCAATGCATTTGTAATATCAAGGTATGTTTATAGATATTTCAAGAACTGGCCTAGGATGCAACCTTAGAGTCGTGCACTATGTCGATTCTATATAGACTGATGCAGCCTTTTAATCTGCGTTTATCTTTACTGATACTGGGATGGTGGTCAGCTACGACAAAAAACCAATCAAACAATAACTTATACAAACAACGCAGTTTGCTATTTAAGACGAAATTTTAGACGGGTTTTTTCTGTTAGTCTTGATAAATTGCTTTAGGGATTTTGCCCATTTTTAGCTGTGAATCATGTATTTAAAAATATGCACGGATGTGCAAAACTCACAATACAATGGACCTTACATTAGATTTAAAATGTCCCTTATTATTAACAACAAATAAAAAAGCTACTATTTTCCAGGCGGAAAAAAGATTGTGATCATTTTGAGAATATCGCGCGATATAATGGAAATCGAAAACAGGCAATAGTAAGGGGAATAAAAAAAATACGAAGGGACTATTCCTCTAATAAACAGTTTTCTAGAGCAATTTTTAGTTTTTCATGGACATGGCCTGCTTGAGGTATTTTAGAAGGGAATTCCATGCAAAAGGCATCTGAATAGGCCATACTGTGCTGTTGTGAGTGGGACCTATAGTCCGGGATTTTTAACGGAAAAGCGTTTCGGGTCGTAGAAGGAGCAAAAATGCGCGTTGCACGCACTTTGATCCATACGGGGGATCCTTGTGAATTTGTATGCCAATAGATAGATACGGAGTTCGGATATTGGAAGAAACCGATCAGTCGAAGCGTCTCCTAGATGGTCATTCTGGAGAATCTTCAACAGGCCAATAAAGCAGGCATACCTTCTACTCCAGATAACTACGTTCTAAAAGATAATGAGATGAAAAGGGCTGTGTATTTTAAGACCATTAAATCGAGACGGCTCCGCCAGATCTAATCCGCAACAGTGAACGTGTTACATATAATAAATTAAACAAGGGGACATAAATATAGTAGTACTCCAAGACATTTTTGAGTTAAAGACAAAACCACAGAGTTGGGTCATTTCTGAAAAGAGCAGAAATTTTTATTTTATTTTTAGTTACTTATGCTTATTTCTTATATTTTTATATTAAAAAAACCTTAATATAAAATCTTAAAAACACAAGACGTGTATTAAACAGGCTATGGCAACCGTCGAAATAGTAGACAATGAGATAGAGATGTGTAAATAGAAAAACGGAGAAATAAAATAGGTTACTTGTGTAGAGAAGTGTACTATTTTCAATAAGAATTTACAGAAATCTGCACAATAAAATACATGCATTCGGTTAGTCTACATCTAGAGCGATCCTTAAATCGCTGAGAATGTGATTGTTCACTTCGGCTCTGTCGCTTTGCAAAGACTAAGGAGGTAAAGCAGAGCTCTACGGCTACTTAAAAATAAACTGACCACAAGCGCACCGTAGTTTGCGTTTGGGAGGTGAGTGCGAAATTTCAAATGTCGTCGTCAGTATGTTGCCTACTTGTCTCCGGCGTGGTAATTCCGCTAAGAACCTAAACTCTCAGTTTTTTCTTTATGGTCTGGGACCATCTCCCGGGCCGTTTTTGGTACATCATCGTTAAAGAGATATCTCTAAAACAACAAACACGGCGGCTTATACTTGTATTAATTTACGAGTAATCATCTACCCTTAATGTTCTTACTATGTGACGTTCCTCAGACGCCACAGAGGACTAAATTATGAATATGTAGAACGTGGATGCACCCCAACACCCTCTCAACATACGCAAAATATTTCATAAGCAAAATAAATCAGAAGAAGAAGAAGAACTACAAAACTTAGCTAATAAGTCGTACCTTTTAAACTCCCAGCTCCTAAGACGTTTCTGCCCTTTGCCACTTATTTTGTGTATTTGTCTCGTGGCGCGTTCAATCTCCATCTGAACAGTTCGACTAATAATGGCACAGGTTGTTTGAGTTGGCTCTACCCTTCGGTCTGTCAAGCGCATACTCTAGACGTAGTATTGGGTCACGTAAAATATTTTCCACCGTCGACCCTCTTCTCGAGTTTCCACCGCCATTCGCTATATACCCCCTCTAATGAGTTAGTCGGCTGACCAGCGTCTCATCTACTGTCTGCCTAGTTTAGTTGTTAGCCAGCTTGCTCCATAAGAGGGGTCATCGATGTCGTAATGTAGAGAGTTAAAGCACCTCAATTTTATTCGTTTATCAATATCGTCATCATCGTGATTTCTATGGTAATTTTAAATTAAACCATTTTTTTGGTTAAAACCTGCCTTACAATTTTAAGCACGTGTTCGACCGTACTAGACTCGCGTGGTCCGTGTATGCATCCTATATACGGTGCTTTGTTAATGCTGTGAAGATATTGTTTATAGCAACTAGGTATGCTCAGCGTATGGTTGAACTAATATTTCATCAGCCCGTGCGTTTTCTCATAACACAAGATGGGTTTCGCAATTAGCTTTTTTGTCGAAGTTCCCATTCGATTTGTTTGCGGTCAACTCCGTCTGATAAATTATGACGGCATGTTTTTTATTATAGATTTCGTCTTTGTCGTCGTCTTGCATTTTCTGAGGTCTTCCCCCTCTTTTCATTTTGGATTATGCACTTTTGCCATGACATCCTTTCGAATGAACCCTGCTAAATCGTAGTAGTAGCCACCACTCGAGCGCCTTCCATATTCAATGGTGAGTTGTCACTGTGTGCTCTGAAACTTCTTCGATCTACTTCTTCAGTCAGTCCTAACTGTATTTTGACACCACATAAAAAAGCGTATAGTAGAATCGAGTCTCTCAATATCCTCTCATATATGCTATACGGAGGCGTGACGTATACCACCCACATAACCAAGATAACCAAGATATATCTTTACTGTGATGGCAATCTATGGCTCCAATGTTCAAATATTACGATTGATTCAAAGCTCAACATAAAGGTGATAGCTGCCATCATTAAACTATATGTAAGTAATGTGACTTGATTTTACATTGCAATGGCAAACTACATGCCTGCTTTTTTATAAAGTCAAACTCCTTGTGTGTTCTTATGAAAAATAAGATAAAGTAAATGTAAAATGTATCTTCCAACTCACGAAGAAAACAGACCGAAAGGTAACTTCGTGAGATAACGTCTTTTACCATGAAAAATATATTTTATAAAGCTTGTTTGGTCAGCGCTTTTTCCGTATGCTTGCGACCGTTCTTGTATGCTTAACTGCCGCTAATATATTTACATAACAAAGTAATAACAACGTTAGACATATAGCATTGACCGAATACAGTTAAAATTTGTTGTTGGCATATGCCACTTAATCTAACGACGGACTTTTGGTAAATTGGTTCTTCGGGGAACGTGTTGCATAAACCGGATTTGTAACCGGACTTGTTTATTACGCTTTGTGCAGAGCAAGTTAGGGCTTGTTTTATTTCATCAATGATATATCTAGTGTCAACTAATCCGTCAAATTTTATTTTTAATAAAAGATTTTTTAGAGCCGAGTACTGTAGGTATTTTCCATTTAGATGTATATATTGAAAGGCTGCCTTAGCTCGCTAACGAACGAACACGACAATGTATATAAGGTTTACTAGTAAAAGATACAAAAAATACGTTCCCTGGGTGTTGCATAGATGACTAAATTTTTAATTCCGCATCATTCGAGTATTTCGTCACCACTAGAAAATTGTGTAAAGTTAAATGTTCTCTTTAAGTACCTTTTACGCTGCTCTTTACTGCGAGTTGGCTACTTCTTGTCATAATGGCTGCATACTATTCGCTGAATGTTCCATACCTCTCGTCGGTGATTCGATTTGAGCGCCTCACATACTCTTATGAGTGACTTGTGCAGCCATATTGAGGGCTTTGCTGTGCATTTAGAAGCAAATGGAATGGGTTTCAGCGTATGCTCCATTCCAATTGTCGGAGAAAGAGTAGAGCTCACATCCGTTAATGCATGAACGTCATCAATACTACACTACCAGGAATACCAGGAACAAAGTCTGTGGACTACTTTGGGCAAAAATTCCTTATATTGTATGTCAAAAGACGGTATTTAGCTATAGTTTAAGCGCTACACACGTTATTGGCTGTCTTCTTGCAAATTCCTCAAAAAAATTCTTCAAATCCCAATAAGCGTCACGATTGCCAACCGTATTTATTCATCTTCCGTAGTGGACTGCATCATTTTGTCTCGACTGGATGACCGCTCCAGCATCTCGTTAGGCTCCCTCCCATCCTACACGACCGTTGCAACACGAGTCGACCACAAAAGCCAGTATAATATTTAGTTTCCTCACCTAGACCAAAGATTGACTTCTGCTATATGTTATCTAGTTATCATATCTAGTCATCATATTCACATCGGCAATAGAGGACTTATATAGGACTTACAAAAGTGACAGTCTAATGGCCAACTTTTTAGATGCTACAAAAGCACACTTACAAAGAAGATATTGGTACGCTGTGAGGGATGCTAATTATTACTATGCGATAAGCGTGTTTATTAAATGCTGAATTCGGTAGAACGAAGACAAAAATTTCCATTACACTGCCATTATTTTGTATATAGATAACAGACCTAGAAACGAGGCTGCAAGGGACATCCATAGATTTTAAAGTCAGTATAAACAAATTATTGTTTGTTTCAAAATCGAATCAAACACATACCAGCAGTACTATACGCTGACGACTTAGTACTATTAGATTATTCATTCAAGGCATTAAAACGGACCTTTTCCTGATCCGGATCATCATTGCTCACGGTTTCCTCCAGGAGTACTTCCATGGAGAAGTAAAGTGCCCTCGGCATTTTGTATCCTTTGCACAGTAAGCATTACTTAAATTGCACCACACCCTCTTTGTGTGTCCCTCTTTTGAAGTTTCACGACGGTCGGCAAGGACATGAGTTGTTGTAACGTGGTTTCCAGAAAACAATCTTTAGGGAAAACCCACAAGTATTGCTACGAGATGGTTCAGTTCATTAAGCATATGTGCACCACGGCGAGTGGTGCGGCAACTGCAGCCTTGCTTTTAATAGAAAAAAGGGACCTAAAACGACTCTACCATGCTACATTTTAGGTAAGCGAAAACCTAGGACGGGACTATGACTCTCCTTATTTGATAGATCCACGTATTTAAATGAACGAAAGACCCAGATTCTAAGGCGAAAGCTACAAGATCATTGTAAAAATCCAATAGACTTGAAGCAACCAGATCGCTATAGAAATTCACCGCTGTGCCAGCTTCGAATCACTAGGTTCATCAGCGATTATCAGCGTTATTACACCTTTTACAAGTCGTGTAATAATGCTCAGCAAAAAACTGGGGAGAAACCTCGAAAGTCAAATAAAGCAAACACTCTCCTTCTCAGTTCTTTTAGATGGTTTCAACCCTCTATAGCCCCTGCTTTTTTCTCTGTTTGCCAGAGAAGTATATATTCTAGCGTTAGCATTTAGAAAAATGCATCAACTTCTAACGATGTTTCTCTCCAAATGTAAAGCATCGCCTGCATCCCTACTTCATTTCTGGCAAATACTAGCTTTAGTGCTAGCTCTTTGGCTTCTCAGGCCACCACTGCGCTAATAGGGCTCAAACGCAAACCCCATAAAAAATTTCGTTGAGTAACTCCTTTGTCTGAAAATTTTTCGTGTGTACTCCACTTGGCGATTGGCGCATCATTTATCTCTATAATTGGACCCAAGTCGGGAGCATGCAAAGAGTGAAATAGATGGAATAGTGAAATTGATTTTCAGATATCAATTAAATAAGTGGCGTGTGATTTATATTTCTTTTCGCCTTCGAAAATCCGAATTTGCGAAAACTCGACACGGTATATTCTCATCGCGAGCTGCGGGACTTTATTGTAGTCAATTCATTTTGCATAAATTGTCAGATGTTTACTGGTAACCACTGTTTTGAGCCCACTTTTTAAGATGATTGTCGTTTGATTCGACTTATATGGACATATTCAATTGCACTATTAATTTTATCAGGTTAAAACAGTTTTGTAATTTTTACTACAAAAGGTAATACATTTCTTCTGCAGTATTATCGTAAAACGACTATTGTCCTCATAAGTCGTTCGACGCAATTTCTACAAATATCAAAGATCCTCCCCTTTGATTTGATGAAGCGCTGCTTGAATCGAATATGTGTAAATGAACCTAATGGATGCCGAAAAAATATTAAGATCATGCCAATTGAAAATCACTGGTAAATTTCTATTGGCAACCGACTTCTTCCGTTAATTTTTCTTCCTGCAATCAATATCATAATAGTCTATGTAAACAATTAAAGCAAGTAAACAAACAACAACAGCAGCAGCAACAAATTCGAATAGAAGTAGTCTTATTTGTAAGGTAAAGTTTTATTGTCAATTCTTGAGACGAATTTATATTTGACTGTGTTTTAATTAGAACGAGAAATCAATCCCTTGTCGATTCGTAGTATTTGTCTTGTGATGTTCTAGCCGATGGACGTCTTTACCATGGCCGTTTGTAAACGCCTCCACTCCACGCTAATCGAAACTCATTAGTATTCGTTTTAAGCGCATTCTGTCGACTCAAAAATGAAGATTTTCCAGAAATTGCTCTTTGTAGGCGTAAAAGAGCTAGTAAAGGCGATTTATAAACCCTTCCAATTACCACACTCACATATTGATTCGCTTTCACTGCGTGCGCACTTTCGTTGGACAAGTGTGGCACGATCGGCAAGGGGATCGTGGTACGTTACGTGGTACCACATTGATCGCCATATTGGAAGTTGGCCGTCTGTTCAGTTGAAGACGTTGTGTGTTGTGCATAAGCAAGCCAACGAACGGGCAAGCAAGCGTGCTTGCGTGGTGCGTATGTGGTAATGGTGCGCTTCCTCTACCATTTGTCGTAAAGAGGAGTATATGTCGACATTATCGTGTGAGAGAAGCTGCAGTTTTTCCCATAAGCAATCTTTGTGATTTAAATAGGCGTGGCCCCCGTGGCCACGGCCTCGTACATCTACTTTTGCACTTTCAGTGTTTGAAGAACAAGAATCATTTATCTACTGAGCATCGCACCAGGAAGACCTCACCTTTCCAGGTGCGGTGTTAGTTCTTTTGTTGTGTTGTGAGTCGTGGGCCGGGACCTTTGGGCCATTCCTCTAGAGTCGCTGCCCTCGATCTCGAAAATTATGGAAGATACAGCGAGTGAATATGCGTCGTCTCTACACGACCTTACGACCAACTCGAAGCCGCTGATCTCAATGCTTACGATGCTTGCCGACGAGTATCGGCCGTGCGCTACAAGTATCGTGAAAGTCATTGAAGACTACCTTAAGCAGGTAAAAGACCTTATCAGACAGTTTACCTACGAATAACCACAACAAACAAATACTAAAGTTTGGTGGTAGCGTTTAAACTTGAGTCGTATCGACCACACATTAATGTGTACTTCCTTTACATACATGACAAATATTTAGGTTAAGCATTCTTTACGATATGTTTGCTGGGGCACATACCATTAAAATTACGATATATATGGAAATTGAAAATTTGCATGTTTTTCGAGACAAACAAGAGCCAGGCTCAGAGCAACAAATGACGTTGTGAGAACGTAATTTGTTGCCAATTATCCGAAAAGCCAAACACCATAGTTATCGGGATTTGCTTGGAACCTAAGTGTTTTAGTTATCCAGTTATACAATCTGTTTTTACTGATTTAGCATGTCTTTTAATTTCAGTATCAATCTTAATTAATTTACAGCTCAGTTTATTGAGGCAGATGTACGTCTCATTGCTATATCAGCGTCACCACATCTTACTAGACTACATTTCTTGTTTTAGAAGCGCAACTTACACTCTTCGTTTTAAAAGCCGTTGTTGTACGTTTACATAGATTTATAGATTTATTAGAGTTAGTGCCGTTTGAACCGACGACATATGAATATCATCTGAGTTACTATTTTTAAATAAAGTGTAACTAATACCGCAACAATGCAGTGTTATTTTGTCGACTGCATTCGCACCTAATTCTTGCTTTATTCCCGCACTAAACTCGAATATTTTCTATAGCTGGTTAGCACTATTTTCAGACATTGACGTTTTGTCCACAAACAACAATGATTATGAAGGACGATCAAAAATGTTAACCATTCTCAACTATTTCTAAATACATTTGTAGTCGGTATTTTTTTATTTGTTTTGTTGCAAAATTCTCTAACATTGATTGAAATATAATTTGTCTCGGTTACGATTATTGGGTAATATTGATAGTGCCAACACGCTGAAGATGTGTTTAATACGTCTAGATCCAATGGTACGGCAGCGTATATCCGGTGAAACAATTGCCTTACTGTGGCAAAAGTTCCTTGGACGTATATGTGCCGATCATGGGATGTAAGCTGGCCTCGAAAATTTTACGATTTGAAACTGGTTGACTTTTTTCGTAAACAAAATGTGCGTCAACTATCCCACGACCACTGCCGTACTTGAGAACGTCATGATAGATTCTTTGATAAAATTTGGCCTATTAATTTGAACAGTTGAAAAAAATTAGCGTAAATTAGCTGCACTACCCAAGCATCCTAAAAGACACCAGTTATATTGAAACAAAAGCTTATCATGCCAGCCTTAACATTTCCAAAGAATTAGCAAATTTCAAACACGACGATTTTATGGATCTTATTTTCCTCTCTTTAGTACTGAATATCAAAAAATTACGAAAGATACATTCTACTTTTTCTTTAGATTCGTCGCATATACGGTGAAAATGTAAATTTTGGTGGAAACCTTGTAAACAGCTAGCTTTAATTTATTGTTGAAGAACTGAGTATATTTATCTTTAGGGTACACGTGTGGCGTAAATCGTTTTATAGGGCATTTTACACTGTGTCAAGTATTTAAAGTGGGTCTAGGATTTTATATATTCCTTGAACTAACAATTCTTTTTGTTGTAACAGTGATGACCCCAGCTTATTTGTACATTCATTTGCCTCGCGCAGTGAGCACGGGGTAACTCATGTATAAGTGATAGGATCCTTCCTATACACTGTTATTGCTTAGGTAACGTCACTTCTATTGTAAGCGTAGTCCCAGCATTTTCTAAGCAATGAAATTTCGGACTGCTTCTGACAACTATTGAAACTTGAACGGTCAGACCGTCTACTTTGTTATACTTAAATCTCTAAATATAATAGTTATCCTTCTAGTTTTTCTTGTTACATGAAAAGTAATGGGGTAGCAAAATTTCTTTCTGATAGAATCGATTTTTGCGCCCGTGTTCGTTTCCTCGTGTTTTTATGTGCTTACTGTAAACTCACATATAAAAGAGAATGCCCATTCGCAACCATTAAATATGTAATAAATGAAATGAGAACATGTTTTGTATTCAATTTGTAAACAACTGATGGTCTTAAATCTCGAAAGACATAGAAATCGTACGACACGCGCTAATAATCCCTTTCCATTTGTTTTTAGCGTAATAGAGGACAATAATTTTTGTGAAAAGATAACACAACTTACTGAGGTGTTGATATCAACCAGTTCCTCAATGAGGCCTTGTTGTTTAGTCTCCCAGGGGTAATCCGATCGCTAATGGATTTAATGAGAGACGATAGAATTTAGAAACAGAAATAATTAAAATTTCATCAGCCGGCTTGATGCTCTTGTTGTACTTATTGCGTGCCACGTCAGTACCCGTCCAAAGATTGAAGTAATTGTCGCTTTGTCTTAGAACGATTTATAGAGTATAATATTTCATATATTCTCATGTTTGCCGCTATAACTAGAGAAAACGAAAGAATTTGTTGAAATACTGATCAATCTAAAGGCAAAATAATCTAATTTCACTAATATTCGGTGTATTTTAAGCGAAATTAACACAACTGGCGAAGTATTTATTTTCACATATAATTTTATATAAGTTGCGATAAAAAACATGAAGGTATTGTAAAACTCACAGGTAACGGATCACTTGTTTTTGTTTTACAGAGTTGTGCTAAGATAAAGCTTCCGACGCTATATCTGATTGATTCGATAATCAAGAATGTCGGAGAGCCATATAAAAAGCTGTTTACAGAGAATATTATCAAAATTTTTCTTGATGTATTTCAAGAGGTGAGTAATCTTCAAGTTTAAGTTAAGAGTTAAGTTTTTAACAGTTAGTGAATTCTAATTGTCACTAATTTTACCTCGTCGTTGTGCTATATTTTAATATGGGATGTCAAGACTCGCTGCTTCTCCAGTGCAATAAACGACCGTGTAGGTTTTCTCAGTAGCAATATGTACAGCACTGTCTTAATAATCGAATGGATAATGCAATCTCACTGTTAGAATATGCCACTGTAATTATAACCGGGTTTATTTGTTTTTGTGTATGTCCGTTCACCTCCTGTCGCAATGGAGGGCGATGAGAAAATGCGTTCGGCGCTTTACAAGCTTCGGCAGACCTGGAAAGGCCTTCTTCCAGATGTTAAACTATACATGATCGATGCTCTTACAAAGAAAATTGATCCTAATTGGCCGATATGCCCTTCGTTGGAGCATCTGGCCAGCAGTATCCATCTCAATCCCAAATTCTTCGGGCGACAGCAGCCTCCGATTGAAGTAAGATTCTCAATATTGCTAAAATAAAATAAAAATCTTATACTTCAATACTTTTTCTAATAGCTATTTTTTATTTATTTTTATCTTTTGTTTTTATAGTTATTATATTTATTGCAATAATCGACCTAATTTGGTAGTCTTTAGAAAAATCATTTATTAGAGACTAGGACTTGGCACCATTGTTTTTGTCTTCGTTTGGTACAAGATGCTCGTGTATAGTTTAAAAAAGGTGATGTGTTCTGTAGAAACCGTAGAAAGCATAAAAGGAAGTATTTTTAAACTATTGTTTTCATTAATTCTTAACTTATGTAGATTGCACGTCTATGAGCTTTGTCAGTTAATGCGTTACATTGTCTTTAGTTTCCCTAGGGTTTTGTAGGTTCTGCATAACACATGGTATATCGGCTCTTTGTTCATTTTTAGATTACGCAGAAACTTGAGGTTGATACAATTGGAAAAAACAGCGCTTCCGTTAAAGATATTGTAGAATCGGTAGACCAGAAAACGACCGATTCAAGTAAGATGAGACATACTCGCACAGCGCCCGAAAGTCAAGCTATCCCACTAGACCGGGAGGCTGGAGAGAATATGCGAGTAGTCGATTCTTCAGTGAATTGTACAGAACAACGTCGTACAGATCCAAGACTAAAGCGGAGACATAATCAGCAGCAGCAACCCCAGCAGTTGTTCGAGCATCAACTGCTGCAGCCCGATTTTGCTATGGCGGAAAAGGCCAAAAGTTCTGACTTGACTGGTAGCAAAGACGGATCAAGTTGTACCGCTAGTAAGACAGGCGATAAGAAATTTCCTTCGTCAAAACGCTCTCGTGGACACGACAAAGAACAGCAGAGAGTTAATGGCAAACGACAAGCGGGTGACAGCCATGGTGACACTAGTAACAGTGGAAGTGCTACCAAAGGTCGAACCTCCTCCTCGAAGAGTAATAAGGAGAAGTCAAGCTCATCGTTGATAGACGACAGAAAATCGTCCCGAAGCGGGTCAAGTGCAAGCAGCAATAAAAAGTCTCCGAAGTCTTCGACCTCGCGCATGGCTACGGGTTCGGAAAAATCTACAGCAAATCACCAGGTGATTAGTGGGAGGTCGCCAAACAAATCTCCAAGCGCTAGCCATGTGGTACGGACGGGCGATTCGTCCAGCACTGTTGATGCGTCAGTCAGTCTTAGTAGTGCACCATCATTAGCCGATAAGGAAGCTGCAGCCATTCTGACGGGAGATATTGATCTCAGGTACAGCGCACAAAGTGACTTTTTCGTTAAAATTTGCTACCAGTTATCTTAAGTCTATATTAAATAAGATTACAAGAGCAAAATCATGCTATGGCAAAATAAGGAGGAACTAAATATATTATTTATTACTAGGAAAGTGCACTTAAATCAAGCTGAATTTGCACCTTTTGTGTATTATTTCAGAATATTGGAGCCAATTAACAAAAAATTAAAAACGGAACGTAGTAGTACTCCCGAGTCCCCGGTCCCCTCTGCTTTGGACTTGTTCCCAAAGGGTGATATTGATCTAAGGATTCGGCCTGCAGGGGGCATTAGCGATCCTGGACAACCCTTAGTTGTGCCATCGGCAAATGCCGTTCTTTCTGCGCCTCAGACAGATCAAAACGCAACAGAGCAAGCAAGTTTAAAATGTGGCGCTAAAAAGAAGGACGAGGAAGACGATGAGGAAGATGAATTGGATAAAGAGTTGCAATGGGCCAAACTAAAAGGGCGACCTTTGAGAAACCTTACTGCAGGAACGAGTCAAGAACGTAATACAAGAAGGGAACTTGTAGTGAATGACGAGAGGGGACCGGCCTTAGCGAAAGGAGCCTCCTCCAGCACTGCGCCAAGTGGTACGTTACAACAGCAGTCCAGTTGATTCTATTGACCCATAGTTAGCAACCTAGTACTACCAGTGTGGTACTGCGGCTGCAATGAAGCACCTGTATCATACCTGGTGTACCCTCACTTTCATTATCGGAACGACGGAAGCCCACTTGAATAAGTGGGCTTAACGCAATGGTAAGTAAACGTTTTGCCCAGGCATTAACCACTGTATTTAAGCTGTTTTTATTATTTTTACAGATCCTCTTTGTAGTTTATCATTGCGGGGTACCAATGTGCGATCCGGGGCGTCTGAACCAGTAACAGGGCCCCTTCGAGGCTCAGCAAATAGCATGCCATTACCACAGGGAGGCGCACGCATGCCGTTAACCGCGCTACCTATTGTGGATGTCACTCCAAAACAGAACGCAATCCCTGATCTCTTTCCCCCTGGACGGAGCCGCACTCACATCAAGAGTAAGTTTGTAAACCGATGGGTCAATAGACTATTTGCTGTCAGATTAGAAAATATAATATTCGCTGGGGAATAGTATTATGAATAATAATTTAACGTGTTTTACAGTTTCGGATCCGGCTCCAGACAGCGGCCAGATCCGTTTAGACGGTCGCATGCGAGAGGTTCGTTTTGTCGACGGAGTTGCTATCGCAGTTATGGACGAGGCCCCGCCAAACTTCGTGCGCGCGAGACAAATTATGTTCAAAGGCGGCAGTAGCAAGAAAATCCTCATCAATGAACATGTATGTACAAGTCAAAGTAACAGCTGAGTATTATAAGTATTTCGTCAATACCTATGGTACTCGCGATGTCTACAGAGTAGTAACAAATCTGCAGAGTGCTAATAAATGGCAAACTGTATAGAGTTTCAAAGTACGCACGGAGAAGTGAAGTAAAGGCTAAATTAATTTATTTGTTTTTTGTTTGCTCTATCTATTTCAGCACCAAATAATGGCAGCATTCGATGGCAGAGAACACGAATTCACTTTAAACGGAAATCGCCACAGAATTCGTTTTGGTGCACCGCTTCGCGAGCTCTATGTTGGTATGTGGGTTGTTTTTATTTGGTAGCTGTTATAAGGATAAAGCACAAATGCTTATCACTTTATAATATGTACTACGTTGCTAGATTATATATATATATATAGATTGCAGGGATACATATGAATTGATTAGCTGAAATTATCTTTTTCGTGCTTCAATTGGTGATCTCTCATCCGTCTCGATTGTTCTCTTGACCCTACAACGCTTCAGATGGCATTCCCTACTCATGCCAGTTCAATGGAGTTCCTGTGTATATTCGCAGCAGAGAAGACGTTTTTTCTGTGACGCTGCATCCACCATGCCCGAGTGTAAACGACAAGATGGAAGCTCCCAAGGATCTACTGGCTAAGCTTGGATTGTTGCCCCTGCCTCCTGAGGGTTCAGCGATAAGTCCGGGCGGCTGCGTCATCGGAGTGCTTCCGCCTGGTAGTCAAGTACCCATAGCGTCGATGGCTGCCCCCTTGGGGGGAGCACCTGCCCATCTGGTGGGAGGACCTAGCACTGGGGTGAGTCTTTCTGCAAGTTGGGGGATCAATAACAGGGAACCACAGAACGCCGTGAAGCCACAAGCGCGAGTATTTATTGAGCCAGGAAACTGTATTACCGCCAATAAACTGGGGCTGCTAAGTATTATAGAATATCTTTGTGAGTACAGAAACATTTTGGCTCTGTGCCAATTATAGTGATGAGAATTACAACAGATGTTGGGTACATTATCTTCAATAAATTTATATGCCGTATGTTAAACTTCAAGTTTTTGGTATAACAGAAAAATATTATTTTATCTCTTCATCAATATCTTTATTGTTAAACCACGTTAAAACTTTTGGTATTTTATGCATCTGGTGCAATTGCGTAGATGAATCTACACACTGCTGCGTATTCGAATGGGTTGTTGCCCATAATTTCAACACCAATAGATGATGTTGGCTCCGTTGTACTGTGGCCTACCCTGTTCCCCCACTTCGCAGATCTTCGCGAATCCATCTAACCTATATGTTCGATGTCTCCCATCGGCAGCCTTTTATTTCAGCTAGGTATAGACAGGGAGAGATCAGGCGTACCCAAATCTGTTCTGCATGAATGTATACACCAAACGACAGCGGAAGTGAGTCGAAATGTTTTACCTGAGCAGCAAGCACTTGACCAAATGCCGAGGGCCCTGCATATGTTTGACTATTGCACTGTCCCCAACAGTCGACGCTGTAATAATACAGTATCAGTGTTCAGGGAGTGTGAAAGTGTTCGGGAGAACTGTGTGGCAGTGCTGACTGTGATATAATTGAGATTTACAAGTAATGAGCGACAGCAGAAACCTAAAAAAAGCGAGGATAGACTATGGAGATGATACATAATCAGTTAAATTAATGGAGTTAAAGAAATAGCGTAGCTCAAGTAGTGCAGTGGCGATAAGCCGTTTCGCTGCCCGCCATATCACTATCATGAGCTTTTGCGGAATATCTCCATTTAGTGAAATGCAACACCAGTGCGTTTCGTAAATAAAACAAAAATAAAGCCTCGTGATTGGTGCGAGATGGAAGACTTTTTATTTAGGCAGGGATACTGTGTTATTGTTATTACCATTGTGTTACTTGTGATTACTATAGGTATTATCATAGCAGCCTGATGTGCAGTTGTCGTTGCTGTAGAATAGGTAGTGTGCCTCAGAAAAGACTCACTAAACGCTTATTTCACAGGGACCAAATGAAGCAGGGGATATCGTGTTATTAGCGCTAGTATACTTGGCAGAAGGGAAATGCTTCGATGACGGAGATGTCACTAGAGCCGAAAATCTTAAGCGAAACAAACATCAAAGGGGAGACGTTCATTCTCTCGAGAAAGCATTGGTGTTTCTTAAAGCAAGTGGGGTTAATCCATGATGACTGACAGACGTAACTACGGGGAATTTCATTTTATTTGTGAAAAACGTTTCTAAGTGACAAATAAGAAATGAATAACTGTAGAACATGAAATGTAATTAACTTCTCTCAATTCTTAGTCCATGAAATCTATGCTAATTGTGGATAAATTCTTGTGTTGGGTTTTTTTTATCATCTTGCTAAATTGTACTATTTGCTCATATAAACGGTTAAGACGGAGTATTGCTGAAAAGCTGCACTTCCCTATCATAGCCTTCTTCGTTCCGGTGTCGACGATCATCATCGAGTAGCTGTCATAATAAACCGAACGCGCATAATATCTAACCATGATCCGGTGTTTTTGATTTGCTGAATTTGCTACGTCGCTGCAAGCTACAGCAGCTTTTTACTTTCAACATCCTGCGATTAAATTTCTCTCGTTGTCAACTTAACACGTCTTAAAAATGCTTTATTGATACCTAAGCTTAATATTAACAATATGGGAAGACCTTCACACAAGTCAGCCATACACTTTTTTTACTATTTGACACAATATAATGCAATACGGTTTGTTTCAATTTGTTTTAGCTTCTATTTCCCAGCTTGGTTGGCCAGTTTCACACTTACGCCCGTAAACAGGTTCACATTGCTTCACGGATGACGCTCTTGCTGAGCACAAGAAATGAACGCTGCCAGTTAGTAACAGACGAAAAAGAAGTGCTCCTTTTTAATCAGCACTAGCAAACGAAGACACATAACAACGAAGAGCAACTTGCAGGACGAAAGGATGTTTTGCACATTTGGCCGATGGAGGGAGTTGGACGGTGGTGCGAAGTTCGTGAAGACGGTGCACACGAAAATCCATTAGTCTCGTCCTCAGCCCTACAGGGTGTTCTTAAGTGGCCCAAGGCTGCTCAAGGTTGATGAGTCTAAGACAACTTTGAGATCTGGAAAGTCGAAGAATGAAAAATCGACAGAGAAGTTAACTTGGTGCTGGATAAAACAGTGGTGGAATGAAGCATCATTTCGTACCATATTACACATTTAAGATAATCTATCTAACAATGGATCAATTTGCATGATCAACATGTCTATATGATTAAGTCCTAAGGGTTTTTGTATCTTTCACTTTGTGGATTATTTATTTGGACAATTTGTAGGAAACAGGAACTTCTTTTTTATAAATTTGGCTATGACGTGGTAGGTTTGAAGACAAACAGGTCAACAATTGTCGGTGCACAACAATATCGGTGCCTTCGAAATCGAAGTGATTTCTGAGGAGCCGTGCTGTTCATGCGTAAAATGTCTGTCGTCCCTCGCAAATCACGGCAAGGGCACATTTTTGTTTATACGGGATATTTCATACATTTAGAACTTCAGACGGCCAAGTTTAAGTTCACAATGTAGTTATCGATCTAGGATTTTAGAGACGTTTGAATAGAAAAAGTTTGCAAGTTTTTGTCGAAAACTCCAACGCCACGATTATGAGAAAAAAGTGCAATTCTGCCTTGATCAGGATAGTCACTGCGTATGCATACATTTCCAAGCTATATATGCAAATATTGTTAAAGGAGCTTAAAAACTAACTATCTGAAACCAAACGATTTATTGCCTGCATTTTCAGGGCTGGGTTCGATACCAAGAGGATAATCGTATGGCTGCCACATCTCACTTAGGACCACCTGGACCACCAGGGCCTCACCCTCCACCTGGAATCTACCCTCCGCCAGGGATACCTCACAACATGCCGTAAGTAAATAGTAGATGGGTTACCGTTCGATAACCCAACTAAATAGTTCAGAACGCTTTAGCGTTTTAATCGATTTCGCAACCAATTCAGTTTAAATTACTCGTGTTGTTTACAGCACTGCTTCGAGTTATATGGCTTCCTTTCCTTGTCTTCATATAGCTGAGAAAGCATTATTTAACGCACTGTTGGTTTCTAAATTTTATTCCAGATGTTATCATATGTTGGTTATCAATACCGTAAATCCCGATGAGCTCAATACATTAACACATGTTTAATACATTAACATGTGTTTATGGTTCTGTGTATGTGTGTGTAATTTCAATTAATTCATTTCGATTCAGGCCATTACCACCTCCGACCGGTTTTGGACCAGGTCATCATGGTCCTCCAGCAATGTTTGGGCCTCCACCTCCATCAACAATGGGGGGTCCAATGCCCGGGCCGCCAATAGGCCCATCACCATATGGTCCTATGGGTCCTCCAGCAATGATGCCCTACGGACAGCCACATCCTGGCATGCACGCTCCTCCACATATGCTTGGTCCTGCTGGAGGAATGATGCGTCAGCCGATAGGCCCCCCGATCGGACCACATCGACCACAGGAACGGCCAATACCAGTTCCACCGGGAGTAGTGGCACCTATTACGACTCCTGTCACCATCGCTACTGCTCCCGCGGCTGTCGCGACGCCGCAGGTGAATGTTTCGGATCTTCTCAACCAGTTGGTGACTGCTGGTATTATTGGTGGTTCAACGACGACTGCAATTTCCAGTAACGCTCCAGGTTCAATGGATTCGGCTGATAAAAAGCCCACTGGAAGCATTCTCAATCCGACTGCCATTAAAGAAGATATTCCTAAGCTTAGTTTCAAACAAAGCGATCAACTCAAGCAGTGAGTATTTAGGCGTACACTAACATGCGGGAAACAAATGTGCACTGTATAGTTATGAAGTTCCACTTAACTATTCGCTTGATATCTGCGATCGAAATGATTTATCATATATATGTGCCCTATGTAGCTTGGACTCATAACTGGCAGGTGAATCAATACATTCTCTAAAGATATTTCTTGTTTATTTTTTAGACGTTATAGCGGAGTGATATCGGCCCTTCACGATGGTTTGCAGTGCGCGACGTGTGGACAACGCTTCAAGCAGGCTGACAAGAATTCGGACAAATACGCTCAGCATTTGGATTGGCACTTCAGGTGAGCAAGCTAAGCACACGATAAAAGGATGCGTATTTTCCGCCGTAAGCCTTACCTATTTTTATCATCCGAGCAAAAAACGTATTATTTGTGACTAAGCTCTATTTTTCGACAAACTAACAACATTGGGATTTCGTCACATATGTTCGGCATACGTTTTAACTGAACAAGACTCTCCTTTTAGACTTCTTCTAAATGCTTTTTAGTAATATGTTATAATTATCCTTCTTAATTTCAGGATGGCCCGACGAGAGCGCGAAGGTTTAAAGAAAGCCTCATCTAGAAAGTGGTTTTACGACATCCCAGATTGGGTTCAGTTTGAAGAAGTTGAGGACATTGAAGACCGCGCAAGAAGTTATTTTGAGTTGCAGGTTTGTTCCGTCGTCGTATCTTAGAAGTGACGTAATTAAACTTCTGCACACCTTCGAGAAGAAAAGCATAGAGCAACCAGTATATACGTACAGTTTTTGTATGTTTGATAGAAACGACCTAAGATGAACGAAAATTTATAGTGAGTTGCGACTTACGTACAATTTAAACTTGTTTTTTCAACGTTCTTCTTTAATTAATTTTGACCTAATTTAGGAGGCGCAACATGACTCGACGAGTCAAGACAGCCAGGTAGCGTCTGTGCAGGAAATTCCGTCTGTACCAGCTAAAGCTATCGATCAGGGTGAAAACATTTGCGTGCTCTGTCGCGAAGCATTTGAGCTCTTCTTCTGCGAGGAAAGCGAGGAATGGCGTCTGAAGAATGCGGTTCTCTCCGACGGGCAGGTGATTCACCCAGCCTGTCACGAGGACTTCTTGCGAGTAAGTTAATGGAGTGTGATATATAGACACGTTCTTGTGCGTCCTTTTTCAACCCTAAGCACTTACAGCAACCTATTGCTAGGAGTGTTACCGTATGTGAAACATTTATGGCCGCTGATTGTTAAATGTAAAAATGCAGAGGACATTTGTTCATTTGCATATGTTAGGGTTATTTGCATACGACGTAACGTTACGACAGGTTTCTCTCACCAACGCTACTGAAACTCTTGACATACTTCAATTTTAGTATTTGAGCTATTTTTGGTCTTAGAGGTAGAGGCGAGACTTACAAATCAGGTTGCGACTACACAGTACGATTTTATATTTCTTTTGATAACAGTCTAAAGCAAACCGTTTGCGACCATGACAGTTTGTTGCCGTTGTAAAACTTACAAAACGCTAGAATTAATATTTACATATTGTTGTTTTAGCCCGCGCGAAAACTCAGTCCAGGTATAAAGGCCGAATTAGATGACGGAAACGTTGCTCCTAAGCAGGAGAAAATCGACGAGCAGAATGAGAAAATGGACACTCAGGAGCATCCTCAAGAAGGAATCGACGAGGGAAGTCAACCCCTGCCGGGCCTCGATTTCGCTCCATCGGTTGAAGAACTATTGCCAATCACCGTGAAAAAGGAGCCATCTGAAGTCCAGAATACGATGGATCAACATATGAAAACCGTCAAACCTGATCTCCCAGAAGAAACAAAAACCCCTGGAGAAGATGATGAAACCATGGACGAGGATTTAAACGATACTGTTCGAGCAGCCGAACAATCTGTAGTCGTCGAAGAATTAGGCGAATTTGGTGTTGACAACCTCGCGCCGATTGCCGAAGATGATGTCCATAAAGATGAAACCACGCGCCAGGATTCTTCGGTTGGGGCTGACGCTTTTTCTGAAGAAACAGATAAACAAGAACCGTATGAGGGGCAAGAGCAGAAAAACGATGACGTTAAGCTAGGAAGTCCTCAAAGTCAATCTGATCAACCTGTCACAGATCACTATACGGCCAGTAAGCTCAAAATCCTTAAAGGATCAGGAGGCTTTGTCCTCAAAGTCAAGCAAGAGACCGTGACCAATGGTGGCGATGGCAAGGGTGCTTCAGAGCAGAAAAGTTCTCAAGATAGTGGTGTTGCTCTCGATGAACCTGAGGACGAGGCCAATCAGGATCAACAAGACGAAGATGAAGAATGGGTTCCACCCCAACCTGATCCCGTTTTCAAGAATCTGCCCACCGTGAGAAGAGGAGTTGAGGAAAGTGGACTGTGTAGCATAATGTAAACGTAATAAGTATATAGAAAACTTTTTTCGCATGTGATGGTTCGGAAAGCAAGGACAGGGAAAGAGAGAAACCAGATAACCAGAGACATAAGTCATTATGGATTGACATGAACCCTTAGGGTGGTACAACTAACAATTATTACTTACGTTTTTGATTGCAAGCTGTCAGAAACTGCTGAAGCAGACCCTCACAAATCAAAGGAGCCGTCTGTTTTCTTTAGGAAACTACATACATTCATTTTTATCTCTTTGTTTAAAAAAATTAACTAGCCTATGTTAGTGCGATCAATGGTGTTAGGGGAGTGATTATTCACAGAGGACAAAAATACTTTTCGATGGCATACGAGTTTCACGACACAAATTTTGTTTGGTGCCCTTTTGACGAATGGATTGAATGTGAATTTTTTTGTTTACCTTATGTTACAAATGTGGGAGACCACTATGCTGCTGCCAAACTGTACCAGACATATATATATATATATATATATATATATATATATATAT